>PVJO010016898.1:0-40728 GCA_004026905.1 Hystrix cristata
AAATTGTTAGACAGATTGAAATTAGGAGTGAGAAGTATGATTGGACTTTTAAACTTCGGGGACACCGAATAATTTTTTCACAGATTTTTGTAGCTTGGTGGAGGCTGAAGGCCCACTACAACAAGACTCAAGACTGCCTACCTCGCAATTGCTGAGCGATGATGATCTATCGTGAAAGGCGATGCTAGCGGAGTTGTTTTGATGTTGCAGTTGTAGAGAAAGCACACAGTGTAAGAAGGTATGTTACAGATCAATCAAAAATTCATTCTTCTATAAAGCTACAGTATTAAAAACAGCATGGTACTGGCAAAAAGACAGACCTGAGGATCAATGGAATAGATTGGAGGATACAGAAACAACCCCAAACACACTCAAATACCTCATCTTTGACAAAGAAGCCAAACACTCTCACTGGAAGAAGGATAGCCTATTTAACAAATGGTGCTGGAAAAATTGGCTTGCCACATGCCGAAAATTAAAACTAGATATATGTCTCTCACCATGTACTAAACTCAAATCAAAGTGGATCAAAGATCTATACATTAAAACAGAAACATTAAATTTACTGGAGAATAGAATAGGAAGAACCCTAGAAGACATAGGGGTAGGAAAAAATTTATGAACAGAACCCAGACTGCACGGGAAACAATACAAAGAATCAGTGCTTGGGACCACATGCTATTAAAAAGCCTTTGCACAGCAGCAAAAGAAATCACCAATAGAGTAGGGCGAAAACCCACAGACTGGGAAAAAATTTTTGCTAGCTATCCATCAGACAAAGGTCTAACATCTAGAATATACAAAGAACTCAAAAAAAACCCTCCCAAATTTAAAGACCCAATCCAAAAATGGGCAACTGAAATGAATAAACATTTCTCAGATGAAGAAATAAAAATGGCAAATAAATATATGAAGAAATGTTCAACATCACTAGTCATTCAAGAGATGCAAATCAAAACAACATTAAGATTCCACCTCACTCCAGAAAGAACCACGTATATGGAAAAATCAACCAACAACAAATGCTGGCAGGGCTGTGGGGAAAAAGGAACACTGCTCCACTGTTGGTGGGAATGTAGACTGGTCCAGCCACTGTGGAAATCAATATGGAGATTCCTCAAAAAACTACAACTGGAGTTTCCATTTGACCCAGCTATTCCCCTACTGGGGATCTTCCCAGAAGAATTAAAATCGTCATACCACAAGGACGTATGCACCATCATGTTCATAGCAACACAATTTGTAATAGCTAAGTCTTGGAAACAGCCTAAATGCCCAACAACCAATGACTGGCTAAAGAAAATGTGGTTTTTCTACACAATGGAGTACTACTCTACCATAAAAAATGATAAACTAGAGTCATTCGTATATAAATGGATGTTCCTTGAGAACATACTTTTAAGTGAAATAAATCAGACACTCATGAGTACACATTGAATTATTTCTCTGATATGAGAAACCATAACTGTAAATAAGGACAAAGAGGTGTAATAGTTTTTGTATAAAAGGAGGATGGTGTGCAGAGGAGAGGAGCACTAGAAAGAAAGAAGGAGGAAAGCAGAAAGGCAACAGGGGAAAGAGAGGGGAAAGGGAAAATATGGAAAAGGATGAATGAACGTGCTGTAAATAGGGAGGGAGGGAGCAGAGGGGAGGGGCGGGGGAGAAGGGGAGAACCAAGATGCATCATGTATAGGTACAGAATAAATGTAATGAATGTGACCATTGTATGTAGAATGTACCAATACATGTTCTTGGTTTAAAATAAAAAAAAAATCATTCTTAATATGCACCTATCTATATGTACTATTTTCAAATGCCAATTCTTAACAAGATTTATCATCATTACTCTATTATTCTTTCAGGTAACTTTAGGAGGTACTTCTTACAAAGACGATGTACTTAATAGCACTATAATAGTTGAGGAATATGGATATAAGAAGAGTTAGTGAGGGACAGTATTGTTGATGTTACATAGACACAATATAGTGAATATAAGGAATAGTTAAATAACAGATTTGGGACCAAATTTACCTAATTTGAATTCTGGTTCCTCTCCTTACTGGGATTTTATGACTTAATGAAATTCCTCTGTGGTTTATTTTCTTTTAATTGTAAGAATATTACCTATTGCACTTTATAATTCTTAAAACAACATAGGTAAAATAGAACACTGTCTGACAATATATTACTACATTAGTAATATTTTTCACCATAAGGTATTGCAATGGAATTATAATTCCATGTCCTTTCTTGCTGCTTTGTGGGTTAAGAAATATTAAGGAGCATATGTAAATAAAATACACGGAAAATGTGTCATCTTAATGTCAGATGGGAAAGTTGTTTGACAGTTGAAGGATTGTTTAATTTATTAAGAAAATACACCTTTATGTGATTTATCACTTCTAATGTTTAAAGTCTAAGTTTGATAAAATTACAAGTTAACTTTAAGGAGATTGATAGTTGCAAATGATTTCTAACTTGTGGAAAAGATAAACCTTAATTTTTCAAGTTTTATTGCTTTGTATTATATTAATGACTTTCATCTTTAACTGTACAAATTTATTTCAGCATTATTTTTGATAACCTTAAATTTGCATCCCGTTGATACTCTTATTCCTGAGACAGAGATCATAAATTAGGTGTAATTTGCTCAATACATATTTGTCTGAATTTTTTTTTTTTTACTTTGCACTAAAGGCATGTATCAACTTTTTAAAAATGTATGGCCAGTTGTTCATAGGTCAACCAGATAATTATCAGCCTCATATAACAATATTAAGTCAATATAAAATATGCTCTAATTATGTTATTTAGAATACTTGAAATTAGGTGATCCCAATTTGGAAACATTACTGAAACTTGTTTCTTAATTGTCCAGGAATAATCAAGCTACTTATAGCCACTGAGGTAAGTTTTGATTTTCGATATGTAGTCTGTGGACATACTGTGACCTAAAGCTTAGACATCAAGTGGGAACATGCTCCATTTCCATAGCCATTAAAATTTTAAGGCCCCTCATTTTTTATTACATACAAAAGTCTATCTCTCTGAATTTATTTAGAACTGGTAAAGAGTAGATGTATTGTTCCAGATTCTGCAAAGGCTTGTCTTTTTTCTTTTGGGTAGGACCTTTTCAAATGATGATTCCCTATGAGACCCAGATGAAACAAGCTTCATAAATTGCTTTTGTACTTCCTCCATGGATTGCCTGTTCAGTGTTAGACAGTGTGCACTGACAGGTGAGTGCTGAAGGGGGTGGGGGAGAAGAGAAACAGGTGAGTAGAGGGTAAAGCACTACTCTTCAATTCTCGACTGTTCCCAGATCCCTTGGAAATATAATCTCCAGGTGAACTCAAATTTTCTGTCATTCTTATAAAGATTTACAGCCAAACAAGCTGGGATATTGCCCTTCATCTCTTTGTCATTGTTAATCAATATACTAATCTGAAGATTGTATTGTGAAGTGGATAGAAAAGGAGACGTGAAAAGAAAGATCGGGTCAGTTCAAAAAAACCCTGAAGACACAGGAAAGAAGATGTACAATAGAAAAAAGTATTTCTAACAATAGAAGATGGCTGTGATCCAGAAGACAAGCGAAAAAGAAGGAATGCCTCTTTTTCTTAGAAGTAACTTTAGCTACCTTAATAAAAATATGTAATATCTTTACTAGGTTTCACTTCATGTTTTAAATACATACTTTACATATAGTGTTCATATTTGATACATACTGAAACCATTTTTCTATACATTTTTTTCCCTTAAGGCCAAAATATCTGCCTCCTTGAGTTCTTTGTATAGAGTCATATTTGAAATGTTACCTTCATCTTTGGACAATACACTTGTTAAAAAATATAACAACATGATTATATTCTTATACATATACCCTCAGATCATTAACATATAGTAGTTAATACTTCTACTCTAGATTCTAATTCAGGAGAGCTCTGGGAAAGAAATGCAACCTTACTGTGCTTTGGTTTTCTTATCTGTAAAAAAACAAAGATGTTTGCTGCATTATAGTGAAGTTTTACAACTCCTTGTAAGGCAACACAACATTTTATAAATTGGTAATTAATTTAATCTCTTTTAAGACAGACCTACAGATGAAACTAAATTCTGCCTCTATCCATACATCTGGAAATTTCTCCAATTATTTTAACTTTGATCCAATTAAAATGCAAATTGTTTTTAACAAATGCTTACAATGATATAATGTCTAGCCTGAATATTTATTCCATTTTATGTCTACTCATTCAGTATTATGTCTATTGATGAAATTGCTAATGATGGTTAACAAGTGTTATGGCTTGTTTTTAGATGTTCCCCAAAGTCTCACACACTCACAAATGGGGCTTTTCAGTGCTGGCTGGATCTAGGGTTTGTGATACTGGGATCAAAGGGGTGTGGTAATAAATTAGTCCACCCATTGGAATTAGCCTAGCTCTGGGTGTGGCTGAATGGATTTACTGAAGACAGAAGCCTCCCCTGGGTGTGAGTGACACCATCCTATTGTAGTTTGGACAAAATAGAAGGGAAAGGCTGCTGCTGCTTGCTGCTTTCTGCCCGCCATGCCATGGACTATTTCTCCTCTGTGATGCCACTGTGCCATGCTGCCCTGCCTTGCAGCCAGCTGACGTGGGCTGAAATCCCTACAAACTATAAGCCGAAATAAATCTTTCGTCTTTCAATTTGTGAGTGTCAAGGGCTTTTTGTCACCAAGGAGATAATAATTAAGACGCAAAGTTTTCTTGTCATTATTTTCAAGAATCTAGCCATTTTATTAATTATACATGATATAATTTTAATGGAACTTAAATATCTTTTATGTTGTTCAAATTATCATTATTTTATATAAAAATAATAGCTATATAGTTGCTTACTGGGATTACACACAGAATCTAAGTTAAAATATTTACTGTACTTAACGTAGGTCCAGATCTGAATCTCATTTTTCCTGCTTTTGCCCACTTATGCTTACTATGATCCAAGAATTTTTTTTCATTATGATGTGTTACTTTACACAATCTGCTATGATATAAATGTGGTGGACTTAATATTGTGGTTTGAGCTGGAATATCCAGCTGGATTTATTTGGTGCAGCTCTGGGCATAGAGGATCCACCTGAGGACTGTTGCCAACACAACATAAAGGAGAATAGAAGCAGAAGATAGTGGCGGGCTGTTTTCCGGGAGAAGCTCTGTTGTGGCTGGTTCTGAAGGGAACTCGGCTGTTCTCCTTGAAGAAGGAGTTCCGGGCCTTGCTGTCATCAGGAATGGCTGCTGTTGCTTCGAGGGAGCTCTGGTCTTCATCTCTGCTGTGAGCATTGTATCCTGGTTCCAGTATAGATTTCTTCAGCCTTCTAGTGCAGACACGGTCATACATGGGACAGTGCCGTGGGCTCCGAGCCCTTGATTAGATCTTTTGGGTCTTCAGTGCACAGATAGACATCTGGTATTCTTCTTGCATTTGGATTATGGGTGAATGTTATAACTTGTAAATGTCCTGTATTAAATCTGCTCTCTTCCAACCCATTGGCTCTAGAAAGGTAACTACTGCAATAAAAATAGACACATTTTGGCTTGTAGTAGCTGTTTAGTGTGTGGCCTTTGTGTTTCAGTGCTGTTTGAATTTGTTCCTGTATAGCAGTGAAGGCAAACATTTTAAAGCTTTCAGTAATAGCAAGCAGACGACTGTGGTACAGCTCTATGGTATAGTTTTCTATGGAATCTAATGATGTATTTCTCATTGGCAATATAAAATAATTAAATAGAGTCTTTGAATATGAAATAGACACTTGTAAACTTACTTTTACTTAAAAAATATAAACATATCATAAATGGAATGTTACTTGTTAAACAGTTTTGAAAGAGCTGTAATGAATTCCAAGGAGAATGGATACATCATTCATTCATTCATTCTCTCATTCATTCTAGCATACTAATGAGGAGGCAGAAAAAAAATTAGACACAATAAATATTTCAAAGTATTTTGGGTTAGAGATAAATATTTCACTTAAATTACTAATATTCATGAATTTTAATTTAGTATTACTAATATATATTATGTTTCAAATTATTATGTGAAAGTATTTATCCATCTATTTTTCCAAACATCATTATTTGTGTGCCTAAAATGAGAAAGTTGCTATATTAAGCATTAAGAATACAACCATGAACAAATTAGAAGCAGTTTGTTGCCACATGTTATACAAAAATCTGGTTCTATGCATAGCTTTAGTATATCTATAAAATTTAGGGTTTTGTTATAAATGCCTGATAACAAATTAGAAATTATTTTTCCTTGAATTTCATCTGGTTCTAAAATAAATTTCTGAAAATGTTCTTTTAGGAACAGAGATACCCCCTTTTCTATCTCATGTTGTGTACAAAGGGCAGACTGGTTTTCCCCTCTGGCAAAGATTGATTTATCATGTTTCTTTTGAACTATAATCGATATTCTGTATTTTCTTCCACTCTAAAAATTACTTCTAAAGATCTTAAGCACAAATATAGTTCTTAAGATAGAAGTCACATTAAAATTAAAAAAAAAACTTAAAAGGGGAGCATAAAAAGAAATTAGCTCCATAGTGCTATTCATTAGAAAATAAAAATGTTCTACAGAGTTATGATGTGAAATTATAATAAAATGAGGCTCTCATATACATAAAAGTGGATTTCTTTTTTCATTTGCAAAAAGCAAATTATTGAAATAATTTGTTGAAGATTGTGATTGTTAAGTGAAAAGACCCTGTAGACAAAATTTTCTGACTTTTCTTCTTTCTCCTAACTCATAGAAAGGCACTTTGAACTTTTTTTTAATACTGAAAGAGTATTACTTATTGTACATGACAATTCTACCAATACAAATTATTAAACTCACTTATGGAGTACTTTTAAGTTATGAAAATCATTTAAATATATGTTAATAGGATAGTTTTAAAGATTAGTGTATTTCATTGCAATTTCTTTTGTATAATGGCTACATAGTGACATGAACAATAAATCTACAAAAACTAAATATTCTGGGCAGTAAATTAAAGATAGTAAATTAGCAAAGGGTTGAATTTGTGTTGTTTATTATTTTAGCTAGCTGTGTTCTGTATTGTTGTGTGTTAAGAATAACTCAGTGGAAGAAATAGAAATATAAAACTGTGGGTAAGGAAACAAAACAAATGGAATGGCTTTTTTTTAAACAAAATAAATAAATTGCCTTTTTAAGTAGATTAATTTTATCATCATCTTCTTTTCATCAGCATTAACAATAAAACACAGGGATGCATTTCTTAATGGAATGCTTTTTAGGTTTTGATATAAAAACCTGAAATTGAGCTGCATTTGAACAACATCTGAAAAGAAGAAATGGACTGTGTCATTAGATATCACAGATTATTTTTAATTAGCATTGAAACCTTCACCAACTTAATTGTGGTTATTTTATGGAACTCTAACAGTCACTTTGCTGTATATAGTCAAATTGCAATTATGCAAGTATTTTTTCTTAAACAGTAATATTACAATTTGAAATACATTTCTATCAACTTATTCAATGTAATCTGAATATCCTTTCGGCACATCACATTAAACAAAAAAAGTTAAAAAAAATTTTTTCCAGTAAAATCAGCTTTCGGTCTTAATAGATAACTAGTATCTCTAATTGAAAGAACAAGTAAGAACTATCTTTCAAAACTCAATGCTGGGAATCTAATGGAAGACATGGGCGATAGATGAGTGATTAATTTAATTAAAGTAGCCAGTCTAATTTAGGTACAGAACAAGTCAACACACACACACACACACACACACACACACACACACACACACACAGACTTATGCAAGCAGAACAAGAGAAACTGCCTTTCTACCTAGATTTTTCACATATGGGTTTAGTACTCATGATGACTCATTATCAATAGCAGTGTTTCTCCAAACTGCTTACTGTACTTGTCCCGCCAGTCCTGATCAACTGATAAAGAAATACTGAAAATCAAACTTTCAATTTACTAATTATCAAACTTGTTACTTAGACTATGGATGTATATGAGACACTGAAAAGGAATAACACGAAGAACAGACATTAAAATCAATTTTGGTACTAATACATCACATGATAGTTCTGAGAAAAACATGAATGGGTTGAATTTATTTTGGTGACTTAGAAGAGCAAGGAAGTTTGAACTTTTTTTCTCCAAAGCAAACTCTGGTTTGTGGCTTATTAGAAGAGTTATTGGTAAACATAAAAAGCGTGCTTTTAGCTAGAAACCAGGAGAAATGTCAAGCATTTCAAAACCATGAAAGAACTTCTATTAATAAAGGGTGTTCTTTTTTTTTTTTTTTGGCATTGCTTTAATGGCTCTGAAGGGCGAGTGAATAATGTGTAGGAATTTGCAGGGCTGCCACAGTGAACGGCAACTTCTCTTATGTTGACTTGAGAAAGCTTCATGCTGTAGCTATTACTCTTCCACATTTCAAGGCTACTGAGGAACACAGAAACCACTAATTAGCTGTACTGCCACTGCCTCCGCCTCCAGCATAATCCCAGTGAAATGTGGCAAGCCACGTTGGTAGCATTTAGCAGGATGTGACTGTAAAGAACGGGGGGAAAAAAAAAAAAAACGCTGAGCAGCATAATCTTCATGGACTTCTGTAACTGCGGTTAAGTTTAAGCTTTATAATACCTGTTTCTATGAAATAATCCACTTTTTGTGTTGTGGGCATAAGAAACCTGACCTGATATCTTGAGGGAAATGTACTCACTCTTTATTCACATTAGGTAGGACATTAAATTTATACTAACACATATATCCTAGCTTTAACTCCATGTTTCAGAATGTTTTGTCTATGGATCCTGAATAAATTCATTAATGTTCCAGAGTTTTACCATTTTTTGGAATGATATAAGATATCACCTGCAGGGATTTTGAAAATTAAGTCTATTTAATATCTACAACAATGACTGACATGTATTATGCACTTAACTTGTGGCACCACGAGGACCAGTAGTGGAAAACATCACCCTCTACTGAGCTGCTGTTTATGTGCCAAACAAAATGTGGACAATAGTTTACCTCGCACTCCGTTGATTTCTCCCATTCTGTGTATGTAGTCTACCAACTACAGTAGTGAAGTATTGATTCTTAATTTTAGTATCACCTTTTGAGTTTTCCTCATGCCAGTTTGGCAACATCTTAAAGTTAAAACCTGACCCTTATATGGTCAGACATTTTCAATGGTATGGCATAATACCCAAGACAAAAATGGCATACTTTGCAAAGTCCTTGTAACTCTGTGAAATTTGGTTCTCTCTTCCTTTTTCTTCCCACCACCCCATCTCACTTGAATTCCTCAAACAGAATAAACTTCTTCGGACCTCAGATCATTAGTACATTCATTTCCATCTGTCATGAATACTCTTTCCCCGAGCCTTCCACTAATTTCACATCATCCATTAAAACTCAATCTAATCATTATTAGTTTAAAAGGTTTTTCATGTTCTATTCTCTCATAGAAACTTATAATTTTCCTTTGTAACATTTACACACAGACGTATGCAAGCATCTATATTTAAAACCACAATAATTGCCAGTGGTGGTGATAATTTACTTTAACTCAACATACTAACCTTGATTCTAAGGGCAATATCATAGATATTTAGTTCATTCTTACATTCCCAGAGCCACCTACCACAGTACCTGGTATGCTGTAGTTAACAGTAATTCATCAGTTAACTGATTTAACAATGAAAACATTGTGCAATCATTCACTAATGCATTTAGGTTATAGTATTTTAAAAACAAATTACCAAGTGATGTGGTACAGCGGTGCACACGCCTGTAATTCCAACATTCTAGAAGACTGAGGCAGGAGGATCACAAGTTCTAGCCCAGGTGGGCAATTTAATCATTTACTGAGACTCTGTATCCAAATGAAGAACTAAAGAAGAAGGCTGGGGATGGAGCTCAGCAGACCTCAGTGTTAAGGCTCTGGGTTCAGTCTACAGTTCCTCAACCTAGAAAAACATTACTGCCTAAAGCTACCATCTAAATGGGGCAAACAGAATAACAACAAAAGTGCATAAGAAATGCATACTATAAATCTAGGGAATAGCTAGGTCTATAAAGAATATAAAGTAGTGAAAGAAACTGAGAATTTTGAAGGAAGTGCCACTTTAAATTCAGTAGGCACAGAAGAGATCTCTAGGGATGTGACATTTGAGCAGAGGTCTGAATGACACAGAGCAAGAAGGGATATTGCATTTTGGCAGAATAGTATTTCTGGATGAAGAAACTGAGAGCATGCAAAAAAATCTCCAAGTCTCATTGTGCTTGATGCACTCAGAAACATTAAAAACGTATAACCGAACTTGGATGAGCAAGGAAAAATAATAGAAAGAAATGTATTGGAAAAAAACATTAGGGGTAAATCACAGGAAGTCCTGTTAAATGAGTGAATTAAAGACTGATAAGATTCAAAATCACAAAAGAATACCCAGTGGAAATATGGAAATTAACCTATTACAGTGTACTAGACACTTTATCAGGACAAAAAAAAATCAATGGAGAAGACTTATTCTATACCAAAAACAAGTGTGTAATATATTTGTGAAGATCATTCACAAAGACATAAAATTATAATAATAAAAGGAACTTTATAATGATATCACATAATCATAGGGAAAGAAATATATACATTTTAAATGAGGAAGAGAATGTCATGGAAAACCTAAAATATTTCTTGGGCAAGGATGAAGTTAAACTGGAAACCAGGATTCTTTGAAACTTGATAGCAGGGATCCTACTATGGAAAATACTTGAGGTCTGTAGAAAGGAAGCGAATGCCCAACACACATTTAGATGAGGTGATATGAGAATATGGAGCTTCAACCTGATATTTTGAGGGCACATTTAAGACTTTGCTAGATTAGGAAGAACACTCTATGTCCTAATTAGGAAAGGTAGGGAACTGGAGGTTCAAAGAGTTTTTGAAAATCCTATGAAAAATGAAGTTCAGGAAATACTCTACTAATGATCTCAAGCGCCTATTCAATGTGAATTTTTTGCAAAAGCACAAAAGTATTGCCTTCCTTGAGAACATCCAGATGGCTCCCACAAACTGTCTCAGACCTCACCAGTGAAGGAAATAGGTTTTAGGGGTTCGTTTGGAAGTCATTTAACCTAGGCATTTACCTACATATTTGCCCGTAATTGTCTGTAGAGACAAATGGTTTTTTCTCTTCCACAAATGCAGTTTATTGCCAAAGTAAAAGCCAGAAGCATCTGGAGAAAGGATTGCTGGAAAAACGAAGTTTTAGGTATCTCCTCTAAAAGGCAGAGCTCATCTTGGAAGGTAGTGAGTAGTAGAAATAGACCGCACAGCAGAGAGGGAAAAAGCAGAAGACCGAAGTAGATTCAACTCCCCCTTCATTTTTATGAACTCTTTATCAATTATAAAATTAGTCTATCACGGAATATTTAATTTGAATAGATGCCTATGCTACTAAAGTTTAAAAAAAAATAAACACTACTATCAAGTACATGAAGATGGCAGCCATCATGCCCTAATTTTACTAAGCTATAGAGAACTATGTTTTTCAGCTTTTCTTCATATTACATGACCACAAAATATTTTCAATTGTTATTATTCTCATCCGTTATTGTTTGTGACTTTGTACTGCTTTTAAAAGTGACATCAAATTAAGAAAAATTCTCAAATGAAATAAAATTCAGCACAACGGGACTATTTCCTTCAATGTTTTTGTTATCTTTATGTTTATGAAGCCAAAGTTAAAGTCAATATTTTATAATTAGTTTCACAATTCTTCCAAATACTGTTTTGCAATAAAAATTTTATAGTATGTTGCACACAAACCATTTCAAAGTCAAGTAACCTTCCCTGAATAGATTTTGGAATCATTCACACAAAATCAATAGGTGTTGCCAAATAAATGAGTGAAACTTCCAAAGGAAAGGGAATAAATCATATACACATAGCCAAAATACAGACTGTGATTTAAAGTGTGGACTTCAGACATCAAGTTCACATCCAAAGAACTTTTGCAAGAAAATTAAAAAATTAGACAAGATAAATATTAATATAATTAACAACAAAACGAAAGATGTCTGCAAGTAACAAAATTAATTCTATTCCATACAAATTGGGATGACTTACTACTAAAAGAGTTAAATAAAAAATAGCACAAGTCTGCTTTCAAAGAACAGATTAAATAGATTAGAGGATGACATATGCCTGATTAGACAAGGATCAGAGAAAAATATGTGCTAGGAAAATAATATCAGATGAAGAACACTAATTTCAAAGTGTAACAGAAAAAATGTATTTAGAAAGAAAACTAGACAGCAAATTTTATTCTTTTAGCCTCATATCTTCAAAATAATTGAAAATCATTTGAACTTCAACAAATGTGAGGCAAAATAGTCTGTTTTAAAATAAAATAATAACAATCTATGCAGAATATAGAGCATATTACAATTCTTCTACATTCCTTTTTAAAATACATTTTCCTTTATAATACACATTTAAAATCTTTACAAAAAATTATTGTTGATATTGGGTAATGAAGTGTAGAACAGTCCAAGCAGCTGCAAGTAACACATTTTTATTACCAAATTAATAATTTCAAACTAGACCAGAAGGGACCATATTCCCCCTGGATATGGAAGCATATTGTTCTTTGGTTTAGCTAAGCCAGGAGCCCCTAATTGTAATGAAATGTGCCTAATTAAATGACAGCAGTTGGACTTTGATATTTTGGTTAATGAAGTATTTGTTTACATTGATTTTGTACAGCTCACATAATTTCTGCAAGAGGACCATGCCCTGTTGTGAAATATTTATAAAGGAGAATTTGACAATAGAATTACAAATTATGAATCTCCTTTTCATTTCTATATTTTTCATCTAATTTACTAATCTGCTTAAAGATTAAAGACAAAAATAGGAATGATATTGAAACCATGTTTTTAGTGTATGTGCTGCCGAAGTGAGCACTTGAAACCGTGCTTTTAAGAATAACATTTAGAATACTTTCAAGTGTTCGAATCTCATTAAGGTTTTGAAATGTTAAATTTCAAAGTCTGAATCTTGAAATAAACAGGAACTATAAAGATTAATGAGCTTGATCTCAGATAATTTCATCTCTTGATTTGGAAAGTTAAAGTCCTATAATACTTTAAAATTAGTTGCTTTGATAACAACATTAGAATCATTACTAACACAAATAATAATAAGATGAGCTAAAAGGGGTAGCATTTGCACAGGGCTTACTCTAATCCAGGACATGTATGAAATGCTTTTGGAATAATTTTTCTGCAATATAAAATGTGATGAGTATCAAATACTTTAAATTGGTTATTCCATTTTAGAGTAGAAATTATGTAAAAACAAATTCCACACCATAAATATCATACATTTAAATTGTACAATCCAAATGACCTCTACAATATTTATAAGGCTGGTAAAATGTGTATACTGATGAAATGGAAATCAAAAAGACAAATATAAAATAAATTTAAGCTATGTTAAGAATATTTGCTGAGTGGTAGTCACTCAGTTTAAAATTTTGAGTTATAAAAATAGTGTGGAAAGTCAAGTTTATACAAGGCAGATTATTTTATATATCTATATTTTCTCCTTTAGAATATAAATTCCCAATATAGAGTTCTGGAATCTAATATTCACTGTACAAATGAACACTACAGAATATGCACTACTACTGTATGTTTTTTTCCGCACAAATCTGATAGGCCTAGCTGTATCACATATAATATGCTACAATGGAAGGGCTGAAAGAAAAATACAGAAGACAAGATAAAATATCGCAGATGTGAAAGTGATTGTAAAGAAATTGATATGGTGGGACCAATTAAGAAAATTTAATTATACAACTTTTAAAATTCCAAATAGTCAATATCAACATCTATACTGCCTGTAAAACCTAAGTAGAGGTCGAAAAGTAGTAAATACATTGTAATGTATTTTCACATCGAATCACAAAAAACAAAGTTTTAATAATATTTCTCATAATATTTGATAATTTAAAATGCGCTAAGAATACAAAACTCATTTTAAGTTTTAAAATGTTGTTCCATGTCTTCAGAGGAATTATTTTCACCTTTCATAACATAGCACACGTCTCTATTATTAAATACTAAATTTCCTTACCATTGTGTAGCTGTGGGCCACCTTCATTAATTCGATGCACCCTTGGGCATCCGCGAACGCTCGGATTCCTAAGCAATTGGATGGATGCAGAAGCTTCATGAGGAAATGGCAGCACACCTCCACCACCTGCGGAAGCTGGAGAAGGCACGCCGCAGCGAGGAGATTCTCAATGGTGTCTTCTTTTAATTCCAAGCAACCTAAACATAAGGGAAGACAA
The DNA here is from genome assembly GCA_004026905.1 of Hystrix cristata. Classification (NCBI taxonomy): domain Eukaryota; kingdom Metazoa; phylum Chordata; class Mammalia; order Rodentia; family Hystricidae; genus Hystrix; species Hystrix cristata. The sequence goes on from PVJO010016898.1 coordinate 14,395, forward strand.
ATATGAACAGATTTTTTTTTTTTTTACATAAAATAACATGGAGAATTGTATTACTCAAACAGTGGGCCAAGTTGCCAGAAATTAACAGATGAGATTGGTAATTAAAATAAATGCATTTCAAAAAAGGCCTGACATTGTTTTAAGCACTTTGCATTTCTTCATATAACACTCAAAATCATAGAGTGGATGTAAAAGCAGTTTCAACAAAAAAAATCTATATCTATTTCAAAATAATTGTGGTACTTCATTTGATTGTGAAATATAAAACAAAGAGAAATTAAATCATGCCTTCAGATTTAGGGGACCACAGATCACAATGTTTCTGAAAAAATGCATATATTTCTGTATGAATATGAAGTGTTTATGTGCATGAAAAATTAACATATATCTTTGAATTTATATAGACATATCTTGATTGTTTTTTTTTTTTTCCTTTTGGTCAGTAATATTAACTGCAAAACACAATCTCTTCAGCATTTCCTTTTTTCCTAAATTTTGGAATAATTTATTGAAGATTTGGGCTGGGAGTATTTAAAACTCATCTTTAAAACATTCTGGGTTAACTAAATCTGGGGTTAGATTTTAGTAAGTCAATGTATTTAATGGTTTTAATCTCAGATTTTCTATCTGTTTATGAGTAAGTCTCACAAGTGGTGTATTTCGTTTTTGTTAGAGAGATCACTAGCTCTTCCCAGAAGTGTCTCCATTCATTTTACCTGAACACAGGACCAGGCCACATTTCACATGGGTTATAAGGGACATAACAAGTTCTGTCAATGCCCCACAAGAAGAAGGGATGGATGGACGTTACTGAGACCAATACATTCGCGATGGGTCTTCATCTAAGTGCTCTGTCTTTTCTACCAGCTGTTAAAAGTGATAATACAATCAGAGAAGATGGAAAATATACTGCAAGACTCTGGGTCCTGAATCAAAACCTGGAATCATTAGCTTCAAATGTTAATATTCAAATAATAAATACTAAGTATTTCAGTTTATATAATTACATGAGCTCTGTAGATTAATCAATTATGTTACAATTTTTGTTTTATTTTAATTATCCCCAAACTATAATTAATGTGAAAATTTTCTTACTCTGTATCTTTTACCTTCTGTTGTTTCTACTTTGTTTAATTAATGAAACTTTCCAGTGCATTGTACAGCTAGATAATCACTTCAGAGATAAACCTTCTTTGGTTGTTGTTACTATAAATACTGAGTACTAACAATGGAGATGGATTTGTACCAGTATAATAATTTAATTCTTTTGAATTTAATTTTTTTAGAATTTATTTTTTTAGAAATTGTTGGCCTTTCTGAATATGAGCATATATTCTTTAATAAATCTTGGAAAAATTTTCCATGCTTATTTAAATGACTCTTCATCTGTGTTTTCCTGTGAACCTGTGTTTTCTCTATTTCTCTTACAGACTGTGCCTAAAATGTGTGTGTGTGTGGGTATGTGAGACAGAGAGTGACAGAAAGAGAGACAGAGAGACCTCATGCTCTCCTCCATGTCTGTGATATTTTTCTTTCATACCTTGTATCCACTGATTCTCTCTTTAATATACCTAATAATTTTTTAACTGTCATCTTTTAAAACCTCAGTATCTTTTATTTTTACTTCTGAACATTCTCTCCATAAGATTATTTGTACCACAATGTTTTTAATCTCCATATCTATCTCCAAGTTGTTATTTCCTTATATAGAGCCAATATTCTGTTGACAGTGACTTCCTAACAATTTTTATAACCTAATATAGAAGCTCTTTCCATAATCTTAAATTCTAGAATTTATCCCAGTAAGAATTTTCTCTCTGCAGAATTTTAATTCATAAATCACCAACCTTTGATGATCCCAGGGTCTTTGTAATGAGTTATATCCCAAGGCTTTTCTTTATCTTTTTAAATTTTGAGACAAAGTCTCACAAGTCACTCATTTGCCTAGGCTGGCTTGAACTTTCAAGCCTCTTGCTAAACCTCCCAGAGTGCTAGGATTATAGCAATATGCCACCAGCCCTTGTTATCAAAATAAAATTATTTGAAAGTTAATTTCAGGAGTCATATTTCAAGCTTAACTCCTTCAGCAAATATCATTTAAGAATAAGGTAAGGACATTCTCCAGTACAGTGGCAATATCATTATCATATGAAAATGATACAATATTAATTATTACAATATAGATTCTGCCAGATATTCAACTACTATGCCATATGGATTCTTTTTCTAAATTCAGGATCTATTCAAGAATCGTACATTACATTTACTTGCTATGTTCCTTTGTTCTTTTAACACTTCCTGCAGTTTCTTTGGTCATCCATTATATTTCCTTTGATGAAGAATCCAGACTGGTTGTTTTGTGGAATTCTTCGCTTTGGACTTCCATTATTTCCCTATGACTGGATTTAGGTGAAACCTTTTTTGGCAGGAACAACATTGATCTTAGACTTTCTTGGTGCCGGATTATGAAATTCATGACAGTAGTGTGTCCTAGTGTTGGTGTATCTAGTGTTTTGCACATTGTTTAAGGCAGCATCTCCCACATTTCTTCATTTTATTTATTTATTCATTTTTTTCATATCTTCATTTAAAATCAATCTTTTCCTTTATGATTAGTGAGTAGTCTATTTGATAAGAAACATCTTTGTTTTCAAATATGCCAAGTCATTCTTAACATACTAATAGATAAAAAGTATTTTATATATGAGTTTCACTGAAAGAATCAGACAGTAGTGGGATCTAAAACATGCTTTTAAGCGTAGCAAAGATTTGATGAAGGGGTTGGGGATTTAGCTCAAGTGGTAGAGGGCTTGGCCTAGCAAACATAAAGACACGAGTTCGACCCCCAGCACCATCCCTTCAAAAAAGAGATTTAATGAAGCAGTAAAAAAAAGCAAATTAAAAAAAAAGCAAATAAAGTGGGGCTAATAAATTGAAAAGACCAGAACTAACTAAAATTAAATATTATTTATTTTACATTATTTTTCAAATAAACTGGATTCTTACACTTTTATTTACACAAGAGGAGTTTTCTAGATAATAAAGTTAAAATAGCTCTTTGAAATTTCAAAATTTTAATTAACTTATAAAGATCCTCCCATTTGGATATTGTCACATAGTAGAAAATTCAGGATCACATTTCAGTTCAGCAGAATAAGGTATTTGACTACAGCAATAAAGTTTTTCGAGGTGTTTATTTTTCATGTAATCAATAAGATTATCATGCAATAATATTGTCTAACAAGAGCTGTAGCTGAAGTTGGGAGATTCATATTGACTTGAATGATTTTCAGACTAAATCTGTCAGCGATATGAAATACTATAAGAAGCATCAGAAAAAAGTATTCTACAAATTATAGCAATCTATGTTTTTTATATCAGTTTTAGGTGATTTTCAAACTGTATCCCTATACATAAAAACAAGTTGAAATAAAAGGGAAATAATGAGAATATTTAAATTTATTGCTATATACTCACAATTTATAAATTATGACAAGTTTTAATTTGTAACTCTCTTCAAAATATTGTCATAATATAAACATTTCAGAGAAAATTTATATAAAATGTTCAGTAAAGTCATAAAGAAGGTGTTTGCATGCTTTTTCCCAGATCTTGTGAAAATCAGATGAAAAGCATAAATGCTGGTATTATGTTTTTTTTTAGATTTCATCTAACTATGATTTCAGAACATCCAGAGGGTGACTTTCTTGAATTTAATTTATGTCTTAGTGGTATTTGGGCAGAAAACCATTAGAGTGGCATCCCTGAACTATTACTATCCTTAAACAGACCTGGCAGCAAGATTTTCTTTTAGTTCAAGTTTGAAATGTATACCTTAGGAGTCGTCCTATTATTGGTTGTTATGAACGGTTCAATGTGTCTAAAACTATATGCATTCCGATTTATACTGAATAACCACTTCATTGTGATAGTTGTGAATATTGGTATGCTCTGTCTATGTCATCAACACCTAATAAAAATGATATTCCCTGGTTGGTAGCATTTTATACATTTTGTCATAATTCATTGTAGGGAGAATAAATAATGTGTATCCTGTAGAAGAGAGAAGAGGACTCTTGGAAATATGCAGCTTATTTTCTCTTGACTTTATCGTATGAGTCTCTGTCCTTGCCTATTTATGATATACTTCTTTTTGCTGTGATAAATCATAGTCGTGGTTACGACTATAAGCAGAGTCGTTTGAGTTCTCTCCGAGAATTATTGAATCTGAGAGTTAGTTTGGGGAATTTCCCAACTCAGTATCCTAATTGGAAGAGTTGGGGAGGGAGCCTGGGAATCTCGATATTGTTAGTATTTCAATGAATCACAAATTACTATATAGATTTATCATAATCATATTCAAAATCCCAGAAGACTTTTTGAAATCTAATTATAATTCATATAGAAAGGCGATGAACCCAGAATAGCCAAAAAAAATGGAAAACTAATGGTGTCGGTAAGAATACAACCTGATTTTACTGTATTTTATTTATTATAAATCTGAGGTAATAGAACCTGATTGGTATTGGTCTAAGCAAAGACAAATAGATCGGTGTAACAGAATGAAGTCCCTCACTAAATCCTGCCCATAAATAACAAAGAGTGCATGGAGAGGCGCAAAGCCAATTCACCTGAAAAAAAAAATGGTCTTTAAACAAGTCAGGTATCCACATACAAAACTTATTCTGTGACATCCCATAAAATACATCACATTTCCTTGATATAGATCCAGGAACTAAATGCTAAACTTTAGATTACAGATAATCTATAAATATGTGAGAAAGTTCTTGTAACTTTAGTTTAATCAAAGATAGTTTCAGGTAAATGTCAAAAGCATACCCCAAAAGAACAAATTGGTAAGTTGGACTTCAAGAAAAATCCCTGGAAGAGACATTATTAAAGAACAAAAATGAACAATACTCTGGGAAAAAGTTACAAGTCTTGCATTTGATGAACTATTACATTCAGAATGAATGAAGAACTCGCAAAGTCAATAATAAGAGAAAAATAAAAACGGGGCAAGTGATTTCAACAGATATGTTACAAAAGTATATGAGGGGCTGGGGATTTAGCTCAGCGGTTAGAGTGCTTGCCTTGCAAGCCCAAGGCAGTGAGTTCGATCCCCAGCACCAAAAAAAAAAAGTATATGAATAGAAAGTGCTGAGTATCACTGGTATTTCTAGGGATACATATTAAAAACACAGCCAGAGACCACTGAGTATCTGTTAGAACTGCTGCTGGGATTGTGAAACTGCAAAAGTACTTTGGAAAACTGCTTTTCATTTTCACTTATCTTATTCATCTACTCTATATCTAGGTATTTACTTAAGAAAACTGAAAGGATATATCGACACAAAGCCATGAAAATAAAGGTTGATAAAATTTATTTTGTAATAGCCTGAACTGAAAACAATTCAAGTCTTTATTGATAGTTGATTGAACACATTAGAGTAAATCTATTGAATGGGTAGATATTCATTCACAGTAGCACAGTAGCAAAATGGAAAATAAAACTTTGGAGATATTAAATTTCATTATTCTGAGTGTTAAATGTCAAAAAAATCACAACCTGTATGATGTAACATAATTAAAATTCTGGGGAAGCAGTTTAATGTATTCTGACAGAAATCATGTTATCTGTGCTATGTACTAAATGAGGATATAAAGGAGGAACAACATGGATTACAAAAGAAAACAAGAGAACTCTCCGTTGAGCGATATTTTAGTTTGTTGCAATGATGGTTTTATGGGAATGTGCATAGGTCAAATTTACCAAATTGTACTCCTTGTATAAGTCCAGCTTAATATATGCCAATTATTCATCAATACAATTTTTAAAATATTCTAATGTATAAATGCATTTAATAAGATGATTTCAGTTGACAATTGGCTATAAAAATTTTCTGAGGGCTTATATTTAAAAAAATACATAAATGCATATCATAATTAGAGAAAATGTTACTTAAGCATTCATTTTTTGCTTAAACTTTGCAATATGTAGAATTTAAGATTATAATCACAGCAAGTCACATATTATGTTACCACTTAAAATATATGGAAATCACATATTTCAAATAATACCACAAATGTAAGCCTAACATAAAAAATTCATGTTGAGTATATGTGCACGTATATTTGTCTCTATGTGTTTTTACCTTCTCAGATCAAAACTGAAATAAAGATACACAGATAATATTTAAGTGTAATAAGGTATAGGATATTTAAGATATTTCTTTATGAAATCATACAATTATTTGGCCCCAATTCAAATACTACTAAGGGAGTATTCATCATAATTTAGACTGAATTTCAAAAAGGCATTTCCTTATTTCATTCCATAATAAAAAAGTTACGAAGTTTCACAAGCTACTTTTTGCAGATTTATTTTTTACTTTCTATTTCAGTATATTTAAATGATATATAAGAACAAAAATTATACATATTTATGGGTACCCCTGGTGCTTTGATACATGTATACACTGTGTAATGTTTAAATCAGATTAAACATATCTAACTCCTCATTTATCATTCTCCTATAAAGAACAAATTCAAATTCATTTCTTTTTTCATTTTATCTTACGAGCAGATGTTTGCAGGACACATTGATTACTTTCATCACGGGATACATATATGCAACACGTCTTACTTGTTTTTACACCCCCTTCCCTCATCTGCTTTTTGAAGTACATTATTGTTACTAGAGTCGTACGTAGAATAGTGCATTGTTATTATCTTCAGTCATATAAAGAACAGCTTTTAAACTTACTTATTGGCATTTTTTGAGGTTAATTTGAGTATTAAAATCATTATTTGTAAGAGTTAACAATGTCCTATTTTTGGTTAACTTATAGTATATCCAATGAAGGGAAACATTTGCGAAAGCCAGAAGGCACGAATGGAATAATAGCGTGTCGAACTTGAGTGCACACAAATTGAGCTACCTCGCGCATGATATATTTCTTTGTATCTGTAACCTGGCCTTTTCTTTGACAGACTTCCTAGTGGGAAGCCAAAAGTCCGCCAAATATTTGACTTAAAAGTTAACTTAATAAAAATGCACATAGCCATAGTGAAAAAAATGTAACTTTATTCAAAGTTAACTTTCAAAGCACAGTGTTCCCAGATAGGCTAAATCAGAGGACAGTCCACAATGTTTTCACTTAAATACAAAGAAAATTGGCATAAAAATGCCTGACAAGCAGGCAAAACTCTGGATGCCTGAAAAACGTATCATTGTAGTAAAGTAAATCTGTAGAAATCATTGTCAGATATTAAGGAATTTATATATAGAAAGAAGAATGATTCTTCTGTGTGTATTTCTTTTATATCAAGGAAAGAAATATTTACCAAAATTTCCCCATAATTCTATCCTCTCGTTGCCTTGGCAAAATTCACATCACATAATGGTGCTTAACTCAGGCAAGGAGGAACACCCAAATGATTGATCATATCCTGTTCACTGGGCTTTGAATGTAAGTCATCTGATTCAACAGCAGAATTTGGAGAGAACGTGTGTTTTACCAGATAAGTGCAACAACTACTTATAAGACCCACAGTGTAAATTAAATACTATCTATCTAACTTTCTTCCTCCTCCTCTCCACCACTTCTCCCCTCATACTCCCAAGAGAAAAAAAGGGAAACTATATCATCATCACACAAGAAACTAAAAGATATTGAAAAACCAATAATTTTAGTAACTCAAAATTTAAAAAAATATGGGGCTGGGGATTTAGCTCAGTGATTAGAGTGCTTGCCTTGTAAGCACAAGGGCCTGAGTTCGATCCCTGGCACCACCAAAAAAAATAAAATAAAAAAAAAAATTTAAAAAAATACATTTTAAATGAGAATTCCTCTAATTTAACAGAAAATTGAAAAACACACACAAAGAATTGTCATACAACGTACATCTCATTCCACCAGTTATAATATTTTAGACTGGTACGGTACATCTATTACATGAATGAACAAGCCTTGTATATTACTATTAAATCACCTCGTTAGTAACTCATATTCACTTTTGACTTTTTAAAAACTGCAATCATATTTCTGTGCTAGGATCCCATTATGTACACTGTTTGTGTTCACTTATTATGTCTCTGTAGGCCACTCTTCGTTGCAACAGTATCTCACATTCTCTTGCTTTTGATAATCAACAGTATTGAGGGCACAAGTCCAATATCTCGTAGAGTATCTTTCAAGTTAGGTTTTTGTGATTATACTTAGATCAAGATTGTAGAATTTTTAGTCCAATTACATTCTATCAAATAAAGATTATCAAGATGGCTGATCACTCTTGATAGCTGTCTTGATAAGTTTGTGGAAGTGATGTTTCTCAGGCTTATCTTAATTTTACATCCTGAACTCTCTGGAAAAGAAGTATATGTATAGCCCAGAGTTAAGGATTGAGGACTTTGCTCAGTCTCATTGAGAGGTGGAATACTTACAGAAATGCTTTGGAATTCTTTTGTTGTGGTAGGTTGGTCTATTCTCCATGATTTGTTCAATAATTTATATATATATATATATATATGTGTGTGTGTTAGTGGTAATTAATTGGATTATCTGACTGTTAAGGAAGGAAAACTAAAGGTGCTTCAGTTACATCATTTTATCATCTCTAGTGGGTTTACACAACATTTTAACAGTTATCAAGACTTGATTTTCATTGCAAGTGAAACTTTTACTGACACCAAACTGTTTCTTGTTTTCAATGTGTGCTCCAGTACTTGGAACCCAGTATTTGTTCCTCCTGTGAAGAAGAAGAAAACCTTTATCTTCTTTTTTTTTTCTTTTTTTCTTTTTTTCTTTTGTGCCAAGGATCGAACTCAGGACCTTGTGCTTAGAAAACCTCTATCTTCTAAAAGCTATAGTAAACACGTTTTAGGAAATGTAATACAAGTTTAACTATGATATTCTGTGAACACGGATCTCATGTCTACAAACAATGTCATGTATACCTTCTTGTCACAGTAAAAACTTTATTTGCTTGAGTACTAAATACTGTACATTTCAGAGTTCAATTGTCCACTTTAAGAAAGGTCAAAGGAAGTTAAGCAAGGACCAATAAAATGAGTCTGTGACAGCAAAGGCCATTAGTTTTCCGTTTCTATCTGCTCACCTTGTCCCTTTGAAATGCACACCACTGAGAGTCAGCTGAGGACTAAACTTGTCTATTCTAATTTAATTATATTAGTTTAAATCTACTTTTTATATGACCACTATTTGAAGAGAGGAAGAAATTATTTTCTAATTAAAAATTATGATTTCATGGAAACATTTCTTTGATTCACATCCATTCACAGCTGTTAAATTCCTTCCCTTTAATGATGGACTATATCCCTTATCTTTAGTATACTATAGTTCATAATTCTCAGACTCTAATGAACTCCAAGTATTTTTTTACTCACACCTACTACTTTCTATGGAGATTACAATAAAATGATTTTCCAGTCTACACTTAAGTAAATGTTGGTTATAGGAAAAATAAATATAAAATTGATTAACTCATTAATTAATATAGGATAATTTTATGCAAAACATGTATTTTTGAGTTCAGCCTAGACAATACAGTTTCCTTTAAATTAATTGCTCCTTGAAACCAATTGCACTTGATTCTGACATTTAAATTTTCTTTTGTTTAATACATGATATTAGTGAGTTGTGTACCTGAATAACAAAATTTGAACCTGAATTCATGTTCAGCAGGCTCAAATATAGAAAGTGACATGGTAGAAGGGTGGAGAAAAGCTGCTCACTTTCTGGCAACCAGGAAGCAGAGACTGAGGGAGGAAATGGGGGTGGAGGTCTACCTGGCCCAGTACCGCCTCCCATAACTTGCCTTTCTCTCCCTGAACCCACTTCTAACAGCAAATCAGCTAAATCACCCCTATGATTCAATCACATTCCAAAAGTTCTGTGTAGGAGCACATGAAGTCTTTGCAGGACATTCTTGGTCTAAACTATAACCATTCCTCTCAATTAAATGGTGTCAATTTCACTGGCTTGAAGCTGCTGAATCTTTTTTCTTTTATAGTAGTACATATTTGAGATACATATTAAATATTCATGATCGGGAGTTGGTAGAAATACATATCACATGTTAATCCTTTTTGCCTCCCTTTCTTCTCCCCACCATCCCCTCTGCATCAATCTCTAGATCTCCTTCACATCTCCAGAACGTCTGCTTCCCTTTTTTCTATCATTTATCTTTTGTCTTTAAATTACTGTATTTATGTAATATTTAACCTTTTTATTTTATTTATTTTATTTATCAAAGTGCATCCACTTTCCTGCAAATGTCTGAAATTTATCCTTTGTTATGGCTAATACTTCATTGTGCATACCATATTTTCTCTATCAGTTCATTCATTCAGGGAAATACGGCCCATTCTCAAGATTTAGCTATTGTTGTGTTGCTATAAATATGGGTATAAATGTATCATGGTAATGATCCCTTACATCTTTGGTGAGATACCTCGAAGGAGCAGAGCTGGGTCAAATGGAATTTCTGGGTAGAATAGAATTTAATTCTTTATTTATTTATGTATTTGTTTGTTGTTTTATGAGTTCTTTTTTACTTATTTTTTTACATTTTTGATGATACCCAGTCTTTCTTGAGTAAATTATATAAATCTAAGTAGTAGTGCACTATAGCATATATGTGTAATCCAAGCACTTTGGGATGCTGAGGCAGGAGGACTGAAATGCTAGAAGAACCTCAGTGACTCAGTGACATGTCATTACTCTGTCTCAAAATGTAAAATGATAAAAGAAAAAGGGCTGAGAAAGTAGCTCAGTGTGAATGCCCTGGGTTCAAGTTCAATCCTCAAACACACACACACACGCATCTATGTAATTTGAACAAGATTCATACATGTAAAATAGCTGCCTACAGGATACTCAAAATAGTTAATACAAAGCAAGGAATAGGTGTGTTCCAATTAGAATAAATGCCCCAAAACCAGAATGAATACTGAGGTTCCTATATTATCATGAGTTCTGTTTGAAAATCAAACTTCCTGAAGGTCAAAGTAAATCCCACATAACTGAAGTGAAATTCTATCTAATACTGTATGCTGCTTTTCAAATACAATGTAATAAATTGTATAAATGTTCTCGGCTTGATTAAAGTGAAAATACCCTGAGGACATACGGTCAACCATACAATTAATGGAGAAGAAAATATAGCATGCACCAGAACAATAGATAAAATGGCATCTGATTCCATTCTTAACTTCTAGAAGCAAAAGTAGAGGAAAGTTTAAACAGTCACAAGACAAAAAGCAGCAATACAACAAAACCAAAACAGACTGTTCCAGGAACGAAAACTACTTATACAAAAAGTTGAGAAATTTTACTTAGCCGTTGAAAAAATAAGTATTAATTACACTATGGTAGATAAATAATCTTTACAGATTGCAAATATCAAGATTCACATAGCTGTATTTTCCAGTTCCTTGTTAAATGCCATAGCATAAAGCCAAAATGCTGTTCACTAAGAACAAAACATCTACAATATCCACAAAAGTGTGTATGATTTTTATGGTCTGTTTTGAAACAGTAATTTCCCCCAAACTAAATCTACAAGTTATTCAGTTTTACTTGCGTGTATATACACAAATGTAAACACTCAAAAGCAAACAGGGTCTTTGGTAAAATAATGGACAGGTGGAAATACGATACAAATATATAATTGATTTAATTTATTTTATTTTTATTATTCCTCCTTTTTTCATGACTGAATATAAATGTTTCAGCATCCTGAGATAATTACTTTAATCAATGTTTTTAAGTAATGTGTAATACCAATGCAAAAAACAGTCTTGAGGGCTCAATTTCTCTTACTGAGGCTAGAATTTTCCATCTAGTAAAAGCCCTAAGTTTAAAACTAATATTCTCTTAATATCTTTGCATAATTCATGCCACTTGAATTAAGCCAGTAATAAAAAGTGAAACAATAATTTACTTTTAATTATCATAAAAATTCTGAAGGGAGTTCAGATGGTAAAGTTCAGGATGAATATACTGATAAATACTTTTTAATATTAAAAGAGAACTTTACACATCTCAGGGCCTGTGTGTGACTATTGATTTCATTCAAGTGTTTGGCAGTAAGCAGAAGCTATCTCAACATTCCATTGCATGTACAAAGGCTTTAATTAACTTCCCTGGCACGCAACCCTCTGTTATAAATAAGTTAACTCTTCAGTGTGATTTAAGGTTTGCCATTTGGCAGTTTAATTTTCTACCCCTCTTTTTTAATACCACTAGTAAATGGACAGCTTCCTTTATTTAAACTTTGTCCTTATCAGTTCTCCGCAGGACCTGACACTCTGTTACTAACCTTGCATTTCCATCTCCCACATTTGTTAGAACTCTATCTCCTTACTCACCAATGAACACAGTATATTTTCATGGCTGTCAGGATAGTAAGGATTATGAAAGAGATAAACCAGGAGGAAATTTCTATCAGTCTGAAAGCAACTTGACAATATAGTGAACTTAAATGAATCCTTTCCAAATATATTATATTTTCTCCTTTCTTTACACAATGCAATCATCAATTTGTGACTAGAAATTGAAATCCAAGTATGCACATATGTATGTGCACGCACATGTAAAAATCAGTATAGTAGCCCTCTTTTACACTTTTCTTCGATGAAAAAAACTAGGCTGTGTATATTAAAAAGCATGTTTTGCTTTGTTTTGTTTTATGAAAAGACAGCAAACAGTGTTTTAAATGTTAAAATTGGAAATTCATTAAACATAGCATACTTATGTGATTCAGCGTACTTTTGTGAGAACTCAGTACAGGGTATAGCACGTAGTATGCATATATTAAAAGATGAACATCATTCAGTGTGTCCGAAGGATGAATTAATGTGCTTGAGCTTGAGAAGACTGGTGAACCAAACCTAGATCAAGCCGCTATATGGCAACATGGAATTCAATTTAATCGAAATATAATATGTGTGAGTCTAAAAATTATTTTTGGTCTTTCTGGCTTTACATATACTTGGATAAATGTTCATATGTAAAATGCATAATGAGTTATGCTATATGTCTGGATATCCCCCCAAAGCCTCAAGAGCTCATAGATGGGGATATAGGGAGGTGATCCGATCATGTGGGGAGGGCATGATACTCATCAGTGGATTAGTCCACTGATGAGTTTACAGCTAAATGTGATGTCGAGAGGTTGGAGGAGGTGTGTCACTGGCAGGGTCTATCTCCCTCCCCCTTCCCTTTATTGCTGTTCCCCACTGCTGCCATGCTTCTCTGCTACGCCGCCCTGCCTTGGAGCCAGCTGACTCTTGCCTGAAACCTCTACAAACTGTGAGCCAAAATAAACCTTTCTTCCTTGAAGTTGTGGGTGCTGGGTACTGTGCTCAGAGGTGAGGAAAGTAATGAAGCCATAATGTTAGGACAGAATATATAAAGTTCTGTCTCTCTCACTTTACAGGTGATTCCCAAACAGGAAATTAAAAACAAGAAATTTCGAAGTTGCTTTCACAAGTAATTTCTAGAAAAGTGATATTAATTTACTATTATAACTACAATTATTTCTAGAATGAGTGTAAATTTTCACTTCTTTATACTTTTTAGATAACATGATAAAATGACTGCATGGTTCCTTTTATTAAGCCAAGAAGCAATTTTGATACTTTATTAAAGAGTCATCATTTTTGTAACTGATTTACTATCCAGCATATACCTAAGAATGTTTTCTTTAATTTTGGCAACACAGATGTTAGCAGTTTTCTGTATTTTATTTCACATACTGCTAAAAACTAAATTTATCATCTTATACATTTCTCAGTGAATAAATTCTTTTCTGTGTGAGCTTATATTATCGTAGTACTCACTCTTCGATACCGAGTAACCAACAGAAAAAGCCTAAATATTTTGTTTAGTTCTTCGTGAAACTTCCCAAGTCCTTGGTTCCCTTTTTCCTCCTTTAATTTGCTGGACTAGAAAAACCAAAGAGTAAATACAGAAGATGTTTCTCACATCTTACTGTGCACACATTTTGGTACATAAACTTCTTGGAAAGATGACTCTTCTTTCTCCAAATCAAAAAGTATTCAATTCTATATTAATTAAAACTTACGCTAGTCAAAATTTATTTAAAGCTACTTCATTCTTTTATTCTTTAATTTCCAAGTTAATGAAATAAATTAGCCACATGTGGTTCTTTCACATTTTATACTTTCCAGATTTCATGGAAATTTTAAAATCATTTAAACATCTTGATGCAACTCTTCTGAACTCACGGCTTCTATTACTGATGATTATCAAGTCTTGGCATACTTGATCCTCCTTAGTTCCTCCAAAGCCTCGTGAACGTTCAACATTAAGAGTATATTCTCCAATGGCTGAACATTTTTGCTTGTATAATGTTCCCACTCAGTTTTTTTCTTGTAGGATGAATTTATTTTTAGCTTTCTTCAAAGGAAAGTCTTGTAGATCAGTCAGCTAGCTCGCTAACTAGACACTTACACAGATACCTTCTATTCTTCCCATTCTGTACAACTGTTCACTTGGTATTTTCTATTCTTATAACTTGTTACCTTATATGTAGATACATATTTTATCTCTTTCCTACAATTTGTCCACTAATACCAATAAATTATTGGCTGAATTAGCACATTTCTGTAAACTCACAATCCAAAGTTTATTAACTGTGAAGTGTGACAGTACATAGGAGCAAAAGCTAAAGTGGCAGCAGTAGCTGAGAGGCTGTTTGAGTCTTCTCTGCCCTCTATAAAGCACGCTGAATCTGGGTCATTCCAGTCAGTGGGGAGCTCTGAAACACCTTCCAACTTCTGCAGCAGGGTGCTGAGTGTCTTTTGACCTAGTTTTGCACACGGGACACTCAAGGACGGCAGGCCAGGGAGACTGAAAGTGTACTGCACATGGCTTTCTGTTGCTGAAAAGATCCCTAAAATGTTAGCTCTGTGATCCTTTCCATTCCAGGTGATAATAACGTGATTGTGCTTGATTCCTCGGCGTTCAGAGGTAAGTGCTTCTTTTTGTCACAGTTTCACACAGTAAGTAAATTGAAATTGAATAGAGAGGGCTTAATTGTTCCTTCACTTTGCCTGAATTTGGATCAGCTGTTCCATAACTCGGTCTTCACCTGACTTAAAGCATTTCTTTCAGGAAACTTGAAAATGGATTTTCTCCTCTACTACTTTCTGATATGTTTTTTAAAGCCTCTTGGCAGTTTTGTAACCCAAAAATGCTTGTCTTAAGAACCAGAAAGCCACATGATTAAAATGTAAACCTTGAGGGAGGTAACTCCTGTCTTGCAGATTCTGTGGGAGGGAAGGTGCATGGCTCAGGTGGACACACTGCTCCAAATTGTGAAAATACCTCATCATAAAGTCATGAAAAAATTCACATTTCCTTTGGTACAACCCATCAGCAAACACAAATGGTCACCGCTGTTTCCCTCGCCCCAGCGGGTAAGGGTCCCTCCAACACTGGTTTCAGCCTGAGTTCTGATATCTCTCCACTCTTTGCAGTAGCCTTGAAGAAAGACTTCCTTAACTCTATACTTTAGTGAAAGTTTTCCTTTGTCAAAATGTTGTTTAGAAAATGACTGTCTTTCCATCACATTGCTACTTTGCAACTTATACTTCGAGCATATGTATGTTTTCTTTTCTGAGATGTTTCATCTACTGAGCGTCATATTAATATTAATAAATCCCTGTCCATGATAAGCCAAACCCTTAAAAAAGACAGATTCCCACTAGTTCAAGTCTTTGGCTTCAGTGGCTTAACTTCCCATTGCTACTTCTTGTTTCTTTTACCAGGAAAATACAGCTTCTTAAACTGAGACTTCCCTACATTTTTAAGGATGCCTCACCTGCCTCTCTCTCTTCATCTCACAGGATGATCAAGTATTTAGGCAAAATGAAACACATACCATTTCTATAAAGTACTATATCTAACAAACCATCAATCCATACTGTCTGCTTTTGCTACTCTAACAAGATTTTATTATCTTCCTTTCTCCTACTTTTGAAGTTATTAAGACATGTTTAAAATTAATACTAACTCTAATAATACTATTGAAGGCATGTTTTATGCCTTGTAATTTGCTCTGAACATTTGGCACTATATCATATATTTTTTTTCTGACTCTTCTCTGCACGTTGACTGGAAGCTGCTGGAGAACTAATATATGGATTATTTATTCTTCTAGAGTATAGATAGTACTTATATACTGAGCAAGACTTAAAAAAAAAGCTTACCAAAATTATTCTAATTCTCTAAGTATGGTGAAAAGATCAACAATAATACCAATATTTTGGATTACAAAGTTTCAAATCTAGTTATTTTTACAACTCTAAGTATTTTTTATTATCCTTTTCAAATAAAATTTTCAGGCCTACATTAAGTATTCTATGAAAGTTTTACATTAAAATGATGCATTACAAGAAAAAAAAGTTGTTTTACAGTTAGTTTTCAAATAAAAAAAGAAGATACAGTAAAGATTTATTGCTTAAAATGTATTTCTTTTAAGCAATAAATCTTTACTCAAAACACATATGCTAAAATTCATAAGACATAATGGGAAAATTTCATTCTTAGCAGTACCTGTATATGCAAATTGAACAAGGTCCCAGAGGGCATTGGGGTCTATGCCTTCCATCTTGATCTCCTCTTGCTTGGCTTCACACACATCACTTGTAAACATGGCCGCAAAATAGTCAGAGACGGAACTCAGAACAAGCCTGAAATAGTCACAGAATCTAATTTAAGCCATGAATCTATAGCATAAAACACATTCTGTCAACCAAAATGCAATTCAGAGGACAAAAGCAATCATCATCCAATTAATCAACACATTTAATTTTTTCTTTTCCCCTTCCGAAATGCTCTTCTAAGAGCCTATTCGAGAAATCTTGCACCAACTTTTGGTCACACAGTATTTGCCTATATTTTCTTCCATATGGATATTTTTCCTCTCAGATTTAGGATTTCACTCCTTCTGTATAATTTTTGTATAATTTTATTTCTCTATACATACTGAACAACATTTCACCACTGTTATTTGCTTCACTGAATTATGGTGTCATAACCACCATCAATTCAACTCCTGAATGTATATTAATCTCTCACTGAAATTTCTACTAATTCTAGTTATTTGCTTGTTTTTGTACCAATGTAATAAATGTTTATAATACTGCAGATCTAACTACGTCTTTATAATCCACGGTGAAAATCCTTTCTCCTTGTAGTAGGGGAGTTTGATTCTTTATGAGTCAAACTAAAAAACTTCAAGTTTAAGCAAGTTTGTTAAATTCACTCATTCCTATGAATTTTTTATTAAATGCCCTGATTTTCTAATATTATTTGGGGAAAGTTGGACTTTTTATATAAACCAATACTTTCATAAGTATAACATATCTATCCATGTATTCAGGATCTTTTACCGTCCTGATTTTCAAACTTTAACTTTTCTCTAAAATTGCCATATATTTTTGGTTAATTTCCATATACATTTGAGTTTTCTTTACATTGTGTATCATTCTTTTGTCTTTTATTAGAATTCATTGGCTGAAAATTACATATGCCCGTCTTTTATGTGGCATATTTATTAAATTATTTTACTTTTCTTTGATTCTACTATTTTTCTGCTAGGAAGATAATTATATCATATGCAAATAACCTTATTTTGAATGATTATTTATTATTCTCTATAATTCCTTTTATCTCCTCCTTTACAACTGTAGCTAAGCCCGCCAGTGCTATAGTACAGGAGCACATTTCTGTTTTTCTCTATAATGGAAGGAAGATATGTGAAATTTCTCCTTCCAGTCTGATACTTTGTGAATACATTTGTGTACTAAATACAGACTTTCTCAAGCCAAGAAGACCTCTTTAATTTCTGCAGCAGATAAAATTTTTTACAAATATATACATGTTAACATTCACTATTTTATGCATATTTTTTTTCAGGAATACCAAAAATCAGTTCTAGGATTTTTGCTTGTATAATCATAAGAAAAATCAGTGTATACTTTTTCTTTTCTTTTCCTCTTCTGATTTTGATTTAAAGTTAGACAAGCCTCATAAAATGAGCTGCCAGCTTCAATTCTTTTGTTTTAAATTTTATTTAACAAGTTAGAGAAGAAAGCAATTTGTTTTTCCTTTAAGATATTTGAGAACTTTTAGAAATTCTAAAGGTTTGGCTATTTTAGGAAATTTGGACCCTTAATTTGCCACTTCATGTACTTAATAGGGCACATGTCTTATTCATGTGTTGTATTTCTACTTACATGTGCTTTGGCCACATTACATTTTCTAAGAACATTTTATCTACACTCTAAAATGTATTAATGTGGTTTCTAAAGATTTGGAATTTCTCAGATCTCTTTTGATATTTCCAGTTGCTTTATTTACTGGATCTATCTTTCCCTACAACTATTTTAAAATATTTATTATAGTTACTTGCATTTCCCCTTCTGATCATTTTAACATCTAAGTCATCTCTAGGTTAATTTCTAGAGAGTGTGATTACTCTTCACTTATACTACGTTCTCCTTCTTTTACCATTCACTGTAGATTTCAGTTGTATAACAAGTAATATTCCTACCTCTTCCAAAAGTTACAGGAGCTTGACTTTAGTGTTCTAGGTGCCATTTTGTTTTATGATGTTTTGTTTGTTTTTGATAGCTTTAAAGAAATATTATAATTTTTGGTTTATCTTGTTATTTATTGCTTTTTAGGGTAATTTGCAAGTTTCCATGTACTTTAAATATCATAAATGGAAGTAAAATTTCATGAAGTTATAACAAAACACTTGACAATATATCCTCATGTTAAAAAGAGAAAAAAAAAATCAAAAAACATAGTTCTTGCTAATTAAGAGCTATGTCCTCCATAGTTGAGTTTGCAGTTTAGAAACTTTCTTTCCTTGATGTATAAGACAGACAATTAGTAGAATTTAGAGACTCTTTGAAGAAAGATTGCTCACCGATTGAGCAAGTAATTATTAATATGGAAAGGACTAAGACAAAAAAATGTTATGACATTGAATCAAAATCAGAGGCATCAATATAATTTTTTGTTCTTATAAAATTATTGAATGATCTATGATTTTGATGTGTGCATGGATTTATGTGTGTGTAGATTAGGAACTCTTAGGAGAAGGATGAGACCCCTGAGTTGGAGCAGGTAAAACAAATGATAAGCTTGTAAGCCCTTTTGTTTCATAAAATAAGGAAGTTACAAATTGATGGGAACTTGTCAAGAGAGCTAAACGTGATATCTACATCTGTAAGCAAAGCAACAGTAAACTTTAAAAGTACCCTTTTCCCCTAAGAAGACTGGGATAAGAAAAAAATAAAGATCAACATGAAATAGTATTATTTTCTGATATTTTTCATAATATTCTAGTCAGGATGAATTTTTCCCAATTACTTACTTTGTGTTTTATCTGCTATGTAGTTTATCTTCTCTACAACTAAAGAGGCATGGCAAAATTTAACTTGACAAAAATAAGACATTCTTTAGCTGAATAAGTTCCTTAAATATATTTAAGAAATATTTAAAGTGATCTGTGTTTTAAGTATTTTGTACATATTAATGCCTAGGATAGTTACATGTCAGAGATATTTAAATTTATTCTCCATGAAATTAATGGCCAATTAGTGACTGACATGTCATTTTTTTTATTTCCAAAGTTTGACAGAATCATTGAAGCACAGATATCTTCAAATTTTATTATATCTTATATTAATCAATTTCAAATGATCAATTTTATAAAAAATAGTATATATATATATATATATATATATATAATCCTGTATGAAACAGACATAAACTCCCAAACACTATATATATATATATATATATATACACACACACATATATATATACACACACACATATATATATCAAATAAGAATTCTGTCAGTATAAAGTTAACCATTTTGTTCTTTCACATGAGAACCATCTCTGCAGGAGGACCATGTAATACAGTACAAAATATTATGTCACTATATTGTTCAATTTAAAATCATTAAGTAAGACATATTCCAATCAACTATCACATATAAAATGTGGCTAACTCAGTAGAACAAATACAAAAAAATTACACTGCACTGAGACTCAGTGGCACAAAAGTTTTAAATTATATTTTAGAAGAGAAATTTAATGTATAACAGAAATTAAAAATTGTACATGTACATATTTACTTCCTATTAATCCAGAGAAGCAGGAGCAGACACCACATAAATGAGTGCGCTGCATAAATGCAGCCGCCCTGAGAAATCTCTTATTGAGGTCACTAGAAATTTATTTCCTTGCAAAACCGTTACTTTCCTAAATTCCACTTCAATTTATTATGGTGTTTGACATTGTCGACCTCCCACTTCTTTAAATCCATTTTTTAGCTAAGGCGGTGCAGACTTTCTTATCTCAGCTTCCCTTTGATTGAATGATTTTTCTTGCTCTTCCTGCTCTTTTACCCTTTCATTGCCAGAGATTTTTTTTTTTTTTTTTCCTTTCAGGATCCTTTACTGTGGCTTCACACTCACTATTGCCCAATCATTGGTGAGTGCTGAGCTAATAATTATTGGTGTGACAGTTTCAAATCTCACCTCATATCCTGAAGAAAGTGCTCTCAAGGTATTTCATTTGCGTTTCACTCTGCTCTGAGATTTTCTTTCTTTAGTGGTTTCCTGTTTCTAATTGGTGCAATGTCGTTGTATAGAACTCTCAGTAGGAATTGTCTTGGACCACATATAAAATATACACTCTAATGAATGCATATAAGTAAACTTTGTTTGGTATGTTTTAACTTACTAAATTATGAAGTAGCACAAGTCTGTTTAATAATTAAACAAGAATTATTACATGTGTACCTGATTACAATAAACACCTGCCTGCAAAGGTGCATACACAGACGTAGGCAGGTTGAAATATTATTACTGGTAATCACTGAATTTCACTTGATAAGTCAAAAAAAGCAGTATAATGTTTGATTCACATGGCTTTCCATGTGACTGACTGCGTGTGGTGGACACATGAGATGGAGCTGGCCTTGCACTGTGCTTTTCTCAACATAGACACCTGATGTCACCTGTGTGAGTCAATTCAGGAAAAATATCAGTAAAAATTCACGTAAAATGTTAAAAGTGTATAATCTGGTGTAGCCACATTACTAGAAGTCCAGGACCATATGTGGCCCACGGTCTTCAGGTTTTAACACGACAGCTTCAGAAGTTCTTGGGTGACAAAGATGAAGCAAGTCTCTCTCCTTCACTTGCCCCTTCTTGTGCCATGTCCTGTTTTCTTTTTTTCTGAGGACATTCTGTAAATAAATCACTCACACCTGAATTCCAGACTCAGGCTGGAATTAATAAGGAAGCTCACTGATAACACCATCCTTCAAAATATTCCTCAGTTCTTCTCTTTATGTTCCTATAGGCCTCATTTCATGCCTGGATTAACTACAATAGCTTCACAGATCATTAACTAGTTCGTGTGGTGCCCATCTTTCAGACGTTTGTAAAAGCCGTACCGTATTTCAAAGGTAACTTTTTAAATTATGGCAGCTTGTCGAAGTTTCTAAAATCATGACTTCTACACCCAGATTGCTGAGGTTCGAATTCCAATTTCACTAATTCTCAAGTGCATAACTTGCAAGACATTTTCAATTTCTCTATCCTTATTTTTCTATTCTATAAAAAATGATTGGAAAAATAAGAATTCCCTTTGCCTTCAATTCATACACAAAACAATTCAAGCTAAGCCTGGCGTGTAAGCAACACTATTAACTAGAATCAGTATCATCATCATCATCATCATCATCATCATCATCATCATCATCATCATCGTTATTATTGATTTAGTGATGTTCTTCCCTTCCTCAGGGAGCTACACTGGCATCTTTTTATAGATAATATTTCAAATCTAAACTTCCTTACTGGTTTTCAACGTCAACCATAATAATGTCTGTCCTACTTTTGTGCTTTATGTCCCACCATTTCTAATACAAACTTCCCCACTTTCACCAAATCATTATCCTTGTAACTTTCATAAACACTAATTCTTTAGTTCTGTATTTTTCCATATTATTTTCACTATCTAAAAACGCATACTTTTCTTTCCCACTAGGTTGACCTCAATTCAAATACATTTTCTCTGAGAGTCTCTCAAAATACTTTAGCAAATAATTACTCATTTTCTTATTTGACTATATCTCATACTTGAAATCACAGCCATGCGTTTTAGTTTCCAGTTATTTGAAACTATAGTAATTTCCTTACTTACTCAATGGGCTATTCTAAACTTCCTGAAATTTTGAAAACTCAATGGATAAAACACCATATTTTATAATCCTTATACATCACAAACAGATACCAATGCTAGTGTTTGAGAAATGCCTGTTGTAAGATATGCAAAGAAATGTGCTTCACATACTGCTGAAAATCAGTAGTAGGTATAAACATGGTATTAAAATAATGTTCAAATGACAGGGAAAATGAAACAAAATATGTTAGCTTCTCTAATCCAATATTTTCCTGCTGTGTAATGCTATTATAAACTATAAAAAGCTATTATAAACTATTAAATTGAGTGAGAAATTTAGTTGTATGATAGAATTAACAAAATGGAAGAAATGGGCTATTGCTCTCTTAGCAAAGATAATCTATATAAGTATACAGTTTCCCCACAAAGAAGCAATCCAGGTATTCCTCGTTTAACCATGGAGCTATGTTCCCTGGCACAGGTCATTAAATGAATCGGTCACTGAATGAGGAATTGTGTATAAAATACCTGTTACAATATTCAGAAACTCCAACTTGATGACTTTGCTTTTATTTTCATAATTCTTACATACACTGCAGTATATAAGAGAACATAAAATTATAGTACTGTATGTACAATCAGCAAAATTATAGCACCATATAAACAAAATTACTGTACAAAAAAAGACATTAATGCTCAATAAACATAGAACTGTACAAAAAGCAATGGGTTGTAAGTCCAAACAGTGCACCTCAGTCAAATGTCCGAATTGTCCTTAAACATTTTAGGTAGGTTATTGATGGACATGGCAGAACCTGCCTATAATCCCAGCACTTGGGGAACTGAGGCAGGAGGATTTCCATGAATGAAAGGCCAGTCAGGGGTGCATAGTGAGTTCAAGGCCAGTCAGAACTATATAGAGAGAGCCTTTCTCAAAAAAAATACAAAGGTAGAAAACATTTTTGGTAGGTTGTTAAATGAGGAATATCTGTTCTATTTGCATACTCTGAGGCAAGTTACTTATAAATTAATTCATTTTTACTGTGTTTGATAGGGCTTATGGGCTATTAAATACATCATTCTACTACTACTTTTATACTTAACTATTTGCATGATCTTAGTGCACTATAAAGAGCATAAAGATAGGGAGGGAAGGTTGGGAAAAATTTCACCAATGGATTTGAAGGTAGGGATAAGAAATACCAGTGTGATAGTGCACAGTATGGCAAGTATAAATAGTGATAGTATACATTTCACAAATTCAATATTTTCACCATGAAAAATAATAAATGTTTGGCGGTATATATGCTTAAGCTTAAATATTACATAATGTATACATGTATTAAAATACATATTATTTCACTACTACACACAATCTACTGTATCAGTTAAAATATTAAAGTATTAATTTTCAAAGATAAATAAAATACTAAGGAAAATTTTATAATCATGACAAATTGAATTGATTTGCATTTTAGGGCTTAATTACTATTTTTGTCCTTGTTTTCTGTTGAATTGTAGGATTCACTGTTGTTAAAACAAAATAAGAACACTACAGTTTTTCTCATTCATTTTGTGGCAGGTCATTAACTTGGTGACTAGAAAAATATTATGTGTGTAGTAATTGATCATATAATGTTTATTATTATATAATTATTGCTAAATAATATTTCGAACTAACATATTGACCATATTATGCTTTGATTGTCTAATTTTGCACATATTTTTGATAAAAAATGCTCCTTGGGCTGGGGATTTAGCTCAGTGATTAGAGTGCTTGCCTTGCAAGCACAAGGCCCTGAGTTTGATCCCTGGCACCACCCAAAAAAAAAAAAAAATGCTCCTTATGTTTTCTCAAGTAAATCTTATTCTTTGCAAATTTATGACATTTTCCCAAGCAAAAGCATATGACTTGCTTTTCATCTCTTGGTAAATATTACAGTGAAGATTTTATGTCAAAAGCACTTCACTGCATACATAAACAATTCCTTATACAATATGACTCAGATAGTCAATTATTCCCAAGTGAAAGAAGTAAAATGGATTTTGTCAGTATAGGCCTGGAGTGACCTGTTCAATTAGAATACATCATTTTCTAGAAAGCTTCTAACTTTTTAACAAAAAATGATTTTCTTATTCTTTGGTAGGTAATGAGTTTTATCTCTTGCAAAACAACAGTATTAAAGTTTTGCCCTTTTAGAAAATAAATTCCTAAATAGTGTTAACACTAATATTTTATTTTATAAAGAGTCCTCTGAGAAAATTTGTTTTTCTTTTTGAAATCTCAGAAGTGTGAAGAGCTGTTTTTGAAGCCAAAGTATCGTTTTGGTTGTTTCTTTCAATAATAGAGAAGGATAATTAAAGACATGTGTTTCTGGGGCCAGGCTGACTTGATCCAAATTCTGCTTCTGATTCTATATATGTATTATGAAAGAAGATTGAGTTATGTAAGACAAAGATTAAGTCACAGATTCTTTCACTGTAAAGTAAATAAACATCATAATATAGGTAAAATATTCTATGAAGAAAATAAACTAAGATAATACATATAATATTGACATTAAATTGATTATGAAATATGTAAAAAGCATGAAAACAAAATGAAACTCACCTTGAGGGGTTCTATATTTTAGTAAATAAAACAGGTTTCTTTTTGTCCCCATAAAGCATCATCATTTTATTGTCTATTTAAATTTCCATTTGATCACAAATTCATTGCATAGTTATTCAAAATATTTCAACCAATACATATTTATATATTTATAAAGAATGACCATCCCTCTTTCATCTTGCTATATGAGCTTTTTTCTGGAGGAATGAGCTTTGTTGGGTTTATGTTGCATATTCTTCTGTCGTTCTTTTAAATATATAAAATAATAAGTAAAATTAGTTCTAACTAAGTATGTGTTTCCTGTGTAGTATTTTCCATTTAACAGACTGGATCATATTTCAATATGTACCTATATATTATATGAGACAAAGCACTGAAAACCCCTTAATCTTCCTCCTATTGAAAATTCAGCTTTCTAAGTGTCAATATTGATTTTGTCAGTTTAATTTTCATCTGATATCCCTGGAAACAGAGACCCTCTTTCTTTTTTAAAAATCCTCTATGTTTCTTATTTGGGCACTTCCATTGAAATGTTTTGGTTCACTTCTTGGTAATCCATTGTCCTGTGTTTTTTCTGAGAAATTTATATATAGCTTAGGATTTCAGTAAGGGTTGAAAACACAAATGAATTCAGATATTTGATCATTTTTCCTGCAAAACTGCATTAATGTGTTATCTTAAGTATGATCAGCCTTTAGACCTTACCCAGTTAAAAATAACACTAGCAAAAATTAGTATTCTTATGTAAACATGGCATTTCATAAATAGATCGATAATTGTAACTTCCATAAAGTTGGAAACATATACATAATACAAATATAGGCAAAACATAAACAGATGATTTCATAGGGAATCTTCTAATGGGAAAAAGTTTGTTCAATAGGAATTTATTTGAAAGTTCTGAATGATGGCATAATTAATATTATAAGTATGTGTGTGTATTTTATGAATTTTAGCAAGTTTTTATATAAGAAATTAACTTGAATATCTTTCTTGAAGGAGTAGCAGGTCTTAATACAGTACAAAGGATTTTCTTTTTCAAGTAATATAATTCATATACTTGAAATTATTATAACAGTCTTAGTTTTTTCCATGCTAACGATTGCAATGCCATATATATTTTGCCCTCAAAAGATACTCAGCTACATTAGTATTGTTTACTCAGAATGTAAACAGAATAACTTTCAAACACATTAGGTAATTTATTACTCATATGATGATTGTTTGTTTTAAACCAATAGCTAGTTTTACATAATTTTTTTCATAGTGCAAGAGGACAAACAAGGCAATGAAATATATGTACCTGCAGTTGTTAAAAGCAGCACTAAAAATTATCTAATTTAGAACTCTGATGATATACATTGTTATGGTTTGGGTCTAGATGTCCCCCAAAGCCTCATGTGGTAAGAGGTGGCTGGATCTAGAGTGTGTGATGCTGGGATCAAGGGTGTG
>PVJO010016899.1:0-40646 GCA_004026905.1 Hystrix cristata
GACAAAGTAGTGTAATGGATATCATATAAAAGGAAGATAATATACAAAGGAGAGGAGTACCAGAAAGAGGGAAGGGGGGAAAAGCAGGAAGGGAAAAAACGGAAAGAAAGGGGAAAAGGAAATCATGGAGAATTGTAAATAAACCTGCTGTAAATAGGGATGGAGGGTACAGAAGGGAGAGGAGGGTGGGAGGGGGAACCAAGAGACACCATGTACAGGTACAAAACAAACATGTTAAATGTGATCAATATATGGACAACGTACCAATACATGTTCTTGGTTAAAAAAAAAAAAAAAAGTACATGTCCTTAACTCTCATCTGTTCCGGTAGCTCAGTGAGGAGATGAATAGAGGACACGCACATTTTCTCTCATATACAAAAGTGAGATGGTTTTCTAAAGTCAGATCACTGGCCAGAGATTTTGAGTTATGAGAGCCACTCCAGAGATTTCTTTAGAAAAACAGTCACCACTGGCAGCACATTTCAGTGACACAAAATGGACCACAAAACTTGCTTACCTGTGTGACATATTGTGCTTGCTTATTGAATTCATTCTGTCACTTCAGGAGAAGACAACAGCTTTTTCAGGTTGGCAGATAAGTGGCTGCACTAAAAGCCAAACTGTAATAATGAAGGGAATGAGCAAACCCCAGGATTTTTTACATTTTAAACATTACATCTTAAACAAACTTTGAAAGACTGAACTATGGCCTTCCTTTTCCCAGCTGGTATATGATCACTTATCTCAGCTTTCAAAAGCCCTTGAGCATTGCTTCCCAACCACCAAAGACCAATAAACTGGGATGGAACAGGTCTGCAACCTGTTTGTAAATAAACCAGGTAAACTGACTTCGTTCATGCTAGAAGAGAATCAATTGCTTGAGAGAGCAAATGACGGTGGTCTTAAAAGCACGTCTGAGACAACCTGAACTCTCTGTATGTTCTGGATTAAAGTCAAGGTAGATTATCCTGAGATTACTGCAAAGGGACTGAAAAGCCTCCTATAGCATTCTGTTTGTGAAACAGGGTCTTCCACAGTGAAAGCAACCAAAATGAGACTATGGAGTACACCAGACATAAACAACACACTTCAGTGGCACTGTCTCTCTCTTCACACCCAGATGGGTCTGCCTAGGAAAATAGGCTCAGGGTTCCCACAGATTCTGTATGATAGTGAGCTGTATAATTATTTCATATATGTAATAATGTAATAAGAATAGAAACAAAGTGTGCAATAAATGTAATGTGCTTGAATCATCCTAAAACTCTGCCTAACCCTTCCTCCAGTGTATGGACAAATGATCTTCCACAAAAACCAACCCCTGATGCCAAAAGTCTGAAGACCACTGCTCCAAAGGATTCAGACTAATGTTAATGCTTCTGAAAGTAAACATTTTGGTATCTTTTGCCAGATAACTTAGCCTTGCACTGCTATGTAAGAAATTTTCATGTATGCTCTAATCTTCCTCCTCAGTGTGGATGGTGATAAAGTTACCAGATCCATCCAACAGTCATTTAAAACTCACTGAACACATATTCGTTGAGTACCTACAATATGGCAAGAATTGTTCTACATACCAGCCATATGATAATTAACAACATGACAAAAATCCCCATCTCTGGAGAGGAGAGATTGACAACAAACAGAATATACACGTAAAATGTACAATATTTAAAGAGAAACAGATGTTAAGAACACCTAAAGCAAGGAAGGAGACTAGAGAACATATTAAAAGATAGATGTTAAAATTTTAGATCGAGTAGCCAAAGATGCTGACATTTCAGAAAAGGCTCTAAAGAAAAGAAAGAAGGAACCACATGGAAATGTGGGGGGGAAGCACAGAGAAGAGCAAACTTCAAAAACTTGGGTGAGACTGTGCTTGATGTACTCAAGCGATGAGGCCACTGTGGCTAGAGCTGAGCAAGAAAAGAGGGAGAAGTAAAAAAAGGTCTGGGAGTTGTCAGGGTCTAGATCACACAGCGTTTTTTAGTTGTAGACAGTATACTGGGTTTTATTCAGACTGAGAGTAGAAGTCACTAGAGAGTTTGAGCAGAGGGGTGATACGATCTGACTGTTTACATTGATTATTCCAGTTTCTGTGTTTAAAAGCTTGGGGAAAAGGAGCCAAGAAGATTTTGGGAAAACCAGCCAGGATATTATTGCCGTAATCCAGGAAAGAGGAGAATGACTTGTACCAGCATGGTAACAGCACAGGTAAGGAAAGTGAACAGGTTTTAGATATGATTGAAAATAAAATCAAAGAATGAGATTGGCTGGCAGATCACATATGAGGTGTGATTTAGAGGGGGAAAGGGCAGGGTGATATCAGCAAAATGGCAGAATGGAGAGTGTATTTCCCAACAACAAATATTCTGCATCCTCCCACAGACCAAACTCTCTTTCTTGGGGAACTTGGGATTCAGGTAGGAGATATGAAACCCTGGTTGGAGCCCCAAGGCCTACAAAGATTGTTTTGCTTGTGCAGGTGGCATATCCACTAATTGTGTACCAGAGTTCAATCTCCAAAATAGCCTGTTTCCCTATAAGCACAGTTACAGTTCATTTGTCCTTGAGCCTATTACCAAAACCATCTGCCATTGATGCCTAGGTAGAAAGGCTCCTTGTAGTCAGTCTCAGCAGTGGGCCAGAAAGTCACTGGGTAACTCAGTTCCAACCCCCCTCAGGTGTGGTCCCAGCTTTGCACTGCTTGCTTCTGGATCCAGCGGGAACCTTGTCCCTGTGAATCATTGGGACAGGTTTGACAATCTGTACCACATTGGAGTTTGAAGGCCTTGTCTCAGCTTTAGTCCCTTTTTGCCACACCCTGTGAATTATCCTACCTATGCAGGGAAAAGCTGGAAGACTACTTGTCTATACTACTGTCATATTCTATAAAGACCTTGAAACTTGACTCCAGGTCCTCTAGGATGAAAACTTGGAGTGATCCCAATGGCACAGAAATCTGTTGAGAGACATGCTCACTCTTGCCAGCTTCCATCCTGCAGCAGCTCCAGAAAAAGCCTTGAGTGTCAGCTCCAACCCATCTCAGCTGGGTGTGCAAGCAATCCGGTCCATATAGGGAACTGCTGAGACTCTTGCCCACTGGTGCCACCTGTTTGGGCTAACTACCATCAGTCCCAGAGATGATTCTGCATTAGCACCTAAGTTCCCTTTCTGCCTCTTCTGCTGTGGTCTGGGAACACTTCCATCCAGACGCAGGCCTGCTGGGAGAAGTCCCCAACTGGGTCCATGTAGCAGGTTTGCTAATCTCTATCCCTCATCAGATTCTTAAACAACCCTGAATCGTGATCTTGATCCTTCTTTCCTACAGACTAAAAACAGTTCTGTCCACCTGAGAACTTGAAAGGAGGCATTTCTAGTAGTGCTCCTGCAAGCTGATTCCCTGGCAGAGGTGTTAAGCATCGCTCCAAAGTTACCGGCCCGAGCAACTGCAGGTTAATGGTGATTTAATTAACTGAGATAAGGAAGTCTGGGGAATTGCATATAAGGAGTTTAGTATTAAACATGTTAATTTTGAGGTGGCTATTAAACATTCAACTGAAGACATTAAGAAGGAAGTTTTATCATGAAGCCTGGGATTCAGGATAGATGTTTAAACTAGAGATATAAATACAGGAGTCATCAGGATATGGTATGTAAAGCCATGACATTGGTTAAAATCTAAGAGATAGCATAAAATAAATAAAAAAGAAGCACGTCTGCAGTTAAGTGTTGGGCATTCACAACTGTACAGTTCGATAAAGAGTGTACAAGGAGAACAGAAGAGGTCAAAGAGCAACTAAATAAAGCAGAGAGAAAGTGAGAAAAATGTAGTATCTAAGAAAAGAAGTAAAGAAAATGTTCTCAGAAGTAGAATGTGTCAAATGTCAGGGATAGTTCAAGGAAGACGAGCTTGGAAAGGCAGCTGTTGAATTTAATAATACAAATTGCACTGGTGATCTAAATAATAGTAGACTTTGTGAAGCAGTAGTGATTAAAAACCTCATGGATCGAGAATGGGAGTGGAGAAAGGAAAGTCAGTCACTACAGAGGATTCTTTTAAGGGGTTTTATTTTAAAGAGCAGAAGAAAATTGAAGCAGGCACAGAAAAAAAGAATTATTTTCAAGATATGAGAAATAACAGCCGTTGGTATGCTGATGGGAATGATCCAAAATGGAATGATTATGATCCAAGAGAAAGGTGGGAATTACTGAAGTCATGCCATTAGTGGAGGAAAAGGAGTGGAATATAGTGCAGTAATTAGGGACTGACTTAGCTAAAAATACAGATGGCATAAGTTTATTCTTAGTAGCAGGAAATAAGGTAAGTGAATAGACTCAGATTCAAGATGTAAGTAGATGAGGTAAAAGAGTTCATGGAAGTTTCCCTCTAAAGACTTCATTTTAAGGGGAAAAAATGGTAAAGTGTAACTACACTTGTTGCAAATAGGGAGGGGTGGGTGAATGGAAGGGAGGGGAGGGGAAGGGGAGGAAGAGGGGAAAAAACCAAGATGTATCATGTACAGGTACAAAATAACCATGTTGATTATGATCATTATGTATACAATGTACCATTACATGTTCTTGGTAAAAATAAAAAAATTAAAAAAAAAATAAAGACTTCATTTTGCCAGTGAAATAGGAACCAAAGTAACCAGCTAAAGGTGAGTATTATAGCAGGGAGAGGTGGTATATGCCTATAACTGCAGCTACTTGGGAGGCAGAGGTGGAAGGATTGCAAGTTAAAATAAAATAGGGCCATGTATATAGCTCTGTGGTAGAAAACTTACTTAGTATGTATGAAACCCTGGGTTCAATTTCCAGTACCACCAAGAAGAAAAATGACTAGTAAAGAGGCTGCTGGAGGTTTAGAGAAAGATGTTCAGAAAGTATGAGGGGTCAGCTAGAAGGGGACAGATTGAAATACCTAGTACAACTGCAAGGCAGTGAGAACCTGCTGAATGACAGTGGTTTGAGGGTAAGTGAGATTAAGTCACCATCATTTTGTATCACATTCTGTTCAGCATTCTGCATGGGTGCAGGAGCAGCAGGGAGCTGGATTGAACTACGTTGTGTTGGCTAAGCACAGCAGCATACTCTGCTCCCCCACCCTATGGGCCTACTCACAGAAATATCAGCTCTCTCTCTCTTCCCTAACGGAGAGAAATGTTCAGAGATCGTGGTGATTCTGACTCAGCTTTCAGTAATTCTCCTGTCTTGCAAACGTTTTGTTTGTGTTTTGTCATTCACTTTTCTTTTCCTCATCTCACAATTTGTGTTTTTCTGTTTCCAGTATTATGCAATATAGTTGTACCTTGAGTAATTTTCCAAAAGGGTGTACAAATAACCATGGAAAGACAGGCATCATTAGGACTCTAGCAAAATCTCAATAACGTGAAATATCATTTTTTGAGAACTTTTTCTTTTAGGCACTTAGCATACATTTCTAATCCTTTCGACAAGTTTCCCCATTTTAAAGGAATAGAAACTTGAAAGGAAAAAAATGAGTCGTGCAGCTAGTAAAGGCCAAACATGATATCCGAGGTTTTTCTACATGCTTTACAGCACTGACTCCAGCCATGACACTACATTCTCCAGTCCTTATTTGCCAAGGCAAAATCAAGTTTTTCTTGTCCTTGCTCCAACTGTCACATAGGCAAGTGATGCTGTACGGGGTGGCCCAAATATCTTTAGTCCAAGGTATCTTTTCTAGTCTTTCTTTTCAAACATCAGACCTCAACTTTTCCTGACTTTGATACAGAAATTTTAATTTTCATGGTCCAACCCTAATTTTTTCCTAAACACTGAACTTTTACTGATGTTCTCCTGTTTATGCATTCTCAGCCATTTTGTAGCACCCTAGACCTCTACTCAACAGGTTTTGGTAAGACCTTTTCTCCAGTTATAACAAACAGAAATGTCTCCAGGCATTGCCAACTGTCCGATGGGAGGCACGGCCACTCCTGGTTCAGAAACACTGGATTAGAAGTAAACATTAGATATGAGTTAATTTTAGTATATTAAAAAAAAAACTTTCCCTAAATTTTATATTGCCATGGTATCTGTAATTACTGTATTGTTTTAGAATTTTCTAGAGTGGGAGGTGGCACTGAGAACACACATTCTGCCACTAGCCATATCCTCAGCCCCTTCTGAAACTTTTACTCTTTCTGTAAACTAAGGACTACTTGCCTCAGCACTGTCGTCATAGATGGCACTAACTGTAATAGTCCTTATGTTCCCATTGTGCTTTGAAAAAAATCCTATGATAGCATTAATCACATTCTGTTAGACTGCTTTTAAAAAACACTGTACTTCTGGCTTTAAGACCAGCATCTCTTTGGTGACAGAAGTCATGTGATATTCATCTTCTCATTTTCAGCACTTGCAAAAATACATAGTATACCCTCAATTTGTGCTTTTAAACCCAACTGTGAGCAATCCCACAGATTGACTTTTGATTATCTACCCCACTGACTATCCATTTGTCTCCCCACCGTTATTCATATCACAGTCCTGCCATCTAGTGGCCAATTACCCAAATTATAAATACAATACTTAGGATGAAATAAGCTGTTATATATCTCAAATACACAAATATAAAATTATATTTACCATCACAAGATAAAGAAACTTATGTGCTATTTCTGTATGTACTCCAATAAATTTTTCAACTATTGCAATATTGAAAATTTTATCTTTTTGCCTGAAATTAGTTCATAAGTGTAGGGTTGTTACTTCCAACATATAGCACTTTTATTTGCAGACAGTGAACATGTAAACAATATATAAGATCCTCCCACATTTGATTTTATACAAAGGTCCTTTATACAAGGTCCATTCCCAATCAAATTGGGCATTTCTGCTTGGTCCTTCAGAGACCTTTGTCTAAGCCATTTAATAAAATACTTGCCAGGACTCAGAACTTAAATAGGAATACCAGACAAGCCCTTTAGTTAGCAGGGTTCCTTGTGCTATTTAACTAAAGGTGTGCCACTATTCGAATTGAAATAACCAGTTTTTGAGCAACAGACTCTTACCGTGTTTATAGTGTAAACTGAACTGATCTATCAATTTGACCAAATAAGCAAATAGGAAACTGGCCTAAAAAAAAGTGAAGAAGCAGTTTCATTATTGATTGAATAAACTTCCTCACTAACTCAATCCTTCACTAATTATGATTATATACTTTATAAGTGACTCATTCGTTAATTATTTTACTGTTGCAATAATAATACAGTTAACTAATTAGCACAGATTGGATGAGGGACAGAAGAATGGGAAAAGGGTGGGAGACAAGAGCAATTTGCAATTTAATTTTGACTTTATTGCTTAGTATTTCAGATATCATAAAACTATTACTAATTCATATTTATGAGTTTCAAAATGTATTTGCTTTAGCAGGAAGGCATAACCAAATGTCTCTAAATTATGCTGAGCTGTTCTATCACTTATCTTTTTGTTGAGATCATTAACATGCTTTGAAACCAAATTGAGCAGATGTATAAACTCACAGATATTTCACATTCTTCCTAATATTAGGTTCTGATACATTGTACTTGAAAGATGTATGACTTGTGAGATGAATACTTATTTCTGATACTTCTAGCTTATCAGTGGGATGACCTATTTTTGCTCTGAGATATTTAAAATACCTGAAGAAAGTTAAGAGATTGTTTAGACCAATCTCTCATTGTAAAGATGAGAAAATAAGAAAAGGCTTAGCACTTTATCCAAGGTCATGGAGCTAATTGTGGCAGATGATTTCAGGATTCTCAGCTGCTGAAAGAGTAACTATTACTTTGGAGGGCACACCATAACATAATGCCCGAGGCTGGGCACACCATAACATAATGCCCAAGGCTGGGCACACCATAACATAATACCCGAAGCCGTGCACACCATTAAGAGTACAAGATAAGACTCTCAAGCCCAGCCTACCAGATTTCACCTCCTAACCCGCAGGATGCCCAACTTCCAAGTTACTCTTTCTCTCACAAACTCTTAACCTACAAACTCTGTTATCTTCTCCACTTCCTTCCCTTTCCAAACTAACGCTTCAGGTGTCTCCTATAATTCCAGTCTGTGATCACAGTATCCTTTTCTACAAATATTCCCTTCACTCGCTTGCCCTGTTGAAACCTACACAGGCTGTGAGACAACGTCAGAAGTCGAGGTGGGAGCACGCTTTGCTTTCTCCCATTGCTACTTCCAAATTATTTCAACCCTTCTCTCCTGCAAAAATGATTGCTTTTTTGATGCTTATGTTATTTGGATATATCACCGATTCCTTCTTATTATCTTCTGTCCATCTTTTAGCCATACATGCTCATCCACTAGTCTTCCGTTCCTGGCAACGTAGTGAGTTCTATCTCACTACGTTTACCCTTGGAAATATCAGTTCCTAAGTCAATAACTCAAAAAATCCCCAGCTTCTGTTTTGACTTCCATATGCCAATGACATTTTCCTTTTTCCAGTTCAGTCACACATTCCATGTCACAACTGGACATTTTCTTTTAAAAAATAGCAACTTCTCCAAAAATTTCTAACAAAAAAATCTAACTTTGCTTCTGTATAGCTTCTTATGCAGTCGCTTCATTTATGCAAGTAGTCCCGTGCAACCAGACAATTCTTCAAGGATGTGGGGACATTCAGTCCTTTCAGCTCATCATTTCTTTATCACCCTTCTGCCACTTCTCATCTTGTTCAGCACAGATTATAACATCATCCACAGAGTCAATGTTTTGCAAATATCTTCCACTCCCAACACTTTCTTTGCTTCATTTGAGCTCATCTTATAAAATCCCCATATATCAAAAAACCCAGATTCAGACCTATCTGACTACATCAAAGAAGGAAAGTACTTGTAACATAAATCAGAAAATTGGGTGACCATAATCCATAATCACTGGCAAGAGTTTGAATCTTTATCTGACACAGAAATCCTGTTATTTCCCTAATAAAATTGATTTTCTCCTCTCCTGGATGATTATATTGATACAGTTCCATTTTCTACAGCCTCCTACTCCACTCCTACCTTTGTCTCTCAGCAGAAGTCTTTGCTACATGTTATACTGAGAATATGGGACTATCATATGGAAAATTTCTATTTTCTCAGGACCAAATCACTGAACCTTCTTCCTACCTTTATCAGAGAAAGGTTGAGGCACGCTCCTCCTTATGAAAGGTATTTCCTTCACATGTGTCCTGGGTCTCTTGTCCTGAGAACGTCTCAGAGCACTGATCATTTTATGTTTTCTTTCTTTAGTGTGTAACCCTAATATTTTGATAACAAAAGGAAGTATTGTTCTGATTCTATATCCTCCTTCTAACAGCAGCCTCAGTTTTCCTGTTCACTTGCTTGTTAATGTTTATGACTTCCCAAGCAGGGTAACATTGGTAAATGCATTCCTGATAAATACACAAATTCTAACTACTTCAATGGCTAGTACAGACTTGGCACTAAATAAAATTTTTTTATAATTAAAAGAATGGAAATATTTCCATAATATAGCAATAATTAGATATCATGTCATTTGTCTGTTGATACCAATACTATTTATGATTATAAAAAAAGTCACATTTATGCAAGAGAAGAGTTACTGTATATTTCCATTCTTTTTCAATGTGGATGTAAACTAAGCCCATGTGGAGGTATCATCTGATTATCTAGACCACATTCTAAGCAGCTTAAGCATAAAATAGAACATTGCCTTAACCAGTAGAAACCAACAGGAAGGAAATGGGTCTCAGGTACAGATGGATCCATTAATTCATATGATATCACTAAGAGAACTTCATTTTTGGCCCATAATCCATTTGTGTACTGTCTCAATCTCTTCTACTGCGAATGGGATCTTTCCACTGTAAGTGGTAGAATTTGCAAATTGAAACTACAAGAAAATGAAAATTGAAACCACAATGAGACATTAACTCCATATCTGTGAGGATGATTATTATTAAAAAGACAAAAGGAAACAAGTGTTGTTTGGCAAGCATATGGAGAAAAGAGAAATATACACACTGTGAAAATGTAAATCAGTATAGCCCTTATGAAAAACAGTATGGAAATTCCTCAAAAAATTGAATTACTATATGATCCAGCTGTCCCATTTCTGGTATATTTCCAAAGGAATTTAAACCAGCGTCATGAAGTGCTATCTGCACGTCCACATACATAGATGCGTTATTGACAATAACCCGAGTAAGGAAATAAACTGTCTATTGACAAAGGAACACATTTTAAAACCATAGTATATACCTTAAATGAATTATTTTCAACCATAATTAAAAAAGAAAATCTGGACATATTTGACAACATGGACACACCTTGAGATCATTATGCTAAGTCAAATAGTAGAATCACAGAAGGACAAATATTGCATGATTCCACATAATGGAGTATGTGAAATTTTATAGATGAAGATGTATCTTTAATTTGCATCCATTCATTGGTGAAGTTAAACATTCTGTAAACACTGTTTGAACCCTTTTGTATGTGTGAATTACTTCCGTATATCCTTTGGCTATTTTCCACTTAATGTTATATTTTGCCATAATGCTTTGTGAAAAGATATTATCTTTACCTTAAGCTAGTGTATGAACTGCACAATGATAGAGTTACCAAAAATAAGTCAGAGTACAGATTAAAACCATGGAGTTTGAAGCAATTGACCTTAAGAGGTAAATTAAGTTTGATTCCAGGCTTAGAAAGATAAATATTATGTCCTGCAGAAAACTGGTATTGATCAGAAGATACGTGATCTAATTTATATTGTAGAACAGAGGACAGAAAAGTATGACTCTTGAGCCACATCTGACCCACAGATGTTTTTGCAAATAAAGTTATACTGAAATATATTGACACATATTCATTAATGTATTGTTTGTGAAAACTAACATGCTACAATGACAGGGTTGAACAACTGCTACAAAGACTGCAATCCCACAAAACCTACAGTATTTACTACCTAATTTCCAGATAAATTTGGCAACTTTTGATTTAGGAGGATAAATCTGGTGGTTAGATTAAAGGTAAAATAATACTAGAGAGAAATTAAACGCATGAGAAAAATTTCTTTTTTGTTAGTACCTGTTTGTAGTACATATGATTACATTCATTGTAGGGAACTGGTACATGTACATAACACACTTTTTTTTCCCCTTCCCCCCTTCCTTTATTCTTCCAGCATCAGATTCATTTACTTATAAGACCTTATAAGGTTAGTTATCATATATAGAGACTAATAGGCTAGAGAACATGTAAGATAATTGTAGTAAGTCAAGGTACACTTTCAGATACATTGTCTGCGCTGGATTACAATAATTACTTTTTTCATCTATTATCTGTCTTTTGTTTTGATGTATATGTTTTTCATATAAAAGAAACCATGGAATATTTAAACTTGTGTGTCTCAGTTACGTTATTTAATAATATGGCCTCAAGGTGCATCCATTTTCGTACAAATGACTCATCCTTCTTTATGGCAGAGTGGTACTTCACTGTGTATAAATACCACATTTTTTTCATCCATTCATCTGTTGGTGGGCATATAGGCTGCTTACGAATTTAGCTATTATCATTTGTGCTGCTACAAATATGGGTATACATTCATCACTGTGATATGACATCTTTAACTCTTTTGGGAAGATATCTAGAAGGGGAAAAGCTGGGGTTAATGGAATTTCTATTTTTCATTTTTTAAGGAATCTCCATACAGATTTCCATAATGATTGTATCAGTTTACAGTCCCACCAACAATGAGGACTTGTTCCTTTTCCTCCACAGCCTGCCAGCATTTGTTACTGGTTGATTTCTTGATGATATTCATGCTTTCTGGAGATGAAATCTTAATGTTGTTTTAATTTGCATTTCTCGAATGGCCAGAGACATTGAACATATTTTCAATGCATGAAAAATATTTGAGAGAAAACTGTATTAGGTTCAGATAAGAATGATAAAGACATAGTCTCAGGTAAAGTTAGTAAGTATGGAAAAAATGAAAAAGTGACATTTTCACATATAGAATCATCTGGATTATTAGATACGAGACAAAATAAATAGGTAAAAAATGACTAAACTTTCAACTTTTTAATGATTAGAAGAATGGTGATGTTCTTGATTATGAATGAGGGGGGAAAGATGGAGAAAAAAGTTTCTAGAAACAACAATGGTTTTCACTTTGGAGAAACGCAATACCTATAAGAGATATGTATGGACTTTGCCTGAATAATACCCAAATGTCTCTCTAAGGATAATAGAATTTAGGGGTCAGTGGTCTATAATTGGTAGCTGGTGGTATAGGAAATCAGTTAAGGAAATGTAAAATAAACAGCACCCTGAAATTTTGTATTTAATGTGTCACTAATTCATATAAAAGAAGACTAAGGAGATGTTAAAGTGAATTAACTAAGTCTAGATAAATAGAGATAAGTCTCAAAATACTTGATAAATTTAGAAAAAAGCAAGCTGCCATGGATGATGTGATTCTATATATGTGAAATATTAAAAGCATAAAATAATATGCATTGTATACAAACACACAAATGTAGAAACGACAATACAATTTCAGAGTAGCTTGGAGAAGAGGGAGAATAGGAACGAGGATTGCTTGATTTGTCATGTTGTATTTCTTTTTGTAAAAAGCTGAAAAGAAAAGATATCCCAAGAGAGAGAAATGTAAGTTTAAAAGACAAATTAAGAAAAGATATAGGTCCTGGACATCAGAGAGGGAGGACGTAAGTTTTAAAAGAAGAGCACAAAATATACCATCCAACTTTGTGGACAAGTAGAATGATGAATAAACAGCAATGTTATTCATCAGAAATGTGCAGAAAGTCACATCAGAATAACAGAGGTAGGGACCAGAGATGAGAGGTGGAAAGGGGAGGCTCGGCACCAAGGAAGCAGCACTGAGAGCAAATGGCTCTTTCAAAAAGCTGACAATAAAGAAGGAAAGCAAAGCAAACGTGTTGTGGTTTGAATCCTGAATTTTCCCAAGGACTTGTGGTTTTGAAAGCTTAGCCCTCAGTCTGTGGTACCTGTAAAAGGTGGTGGAACCTTCAGGAGGTAGGGCCTAGTGGCAGGAAGTGAGGTCACTGGGAGGCCTGTATTGATGTGGAGATTAGGACCTTGGGCCCTTCCTCACTCTTTTTGCTTCCTGGCACCACATGGCACACAGCCTCCTCTCTTAAACTCTTCTGCCATGATGTACTAGGCTTCTACAGGCTCAAAATAATGTGGATTGATGATGATGATGATGATAGATTGAAACTGGGAGCCAAAATAAAACTGTCTTCCTTTTAATTGTTTATCTGAAGTATTTTGTCTCAGATGACAGGAAGTGACTAACACAAAAAGATACATAGTAATAAGAAGAAATAACTTGAGAAGAATAAGCTTGAGACATTTGTCTGATGCTTTAATTTCAGACAAGGTGGGTACTCAAATAACTTCATTTTTTCCTCAAACATTGAGTTTTAAGAGCTTAGTTCAAATCACCACAGCAAAAGAAACCACCAACAGAGCGAAGAGACAACCCAGAGAGTGGGAAAAATACTTTTGCCAGCTGTTCCTCAAACAAAGGACTAATATATAGAAGAATATATAAAGAATTCAAAAAATCAGACCCCCATCCCCAAATTTAAAGACTCAGCCTGAAAATGGGCATCTGAAATGAATAGATATTTCTCAAATGAAGAAGTAGAAACATCAAATAAACATGAAAAAATGTTCAACATCACTGGTCATTTGAGAGATGCAAATTAAAACAACACTGAGAGTCCATCTCACTCTAGAAAGAATGGCTATTATCAAGAAAACAGCCAATAACAAATGTTTCCGGGGTTTTGGGGTGAAAGGAACCCTTCTCCATTGTTGGTAGGAGTGTAGACTGGTGCAACCACTGTGGAAATCAGTGTGAAGAATCCTCAGAAAACTATAAATAGAGGTTCCATTTGGCCCTTCTTGATATCTTTCTGAAAGAATTAAAAGCATCCTATTACAGCAATATATACACACCTGTGTTTATAGTGGCACAATTTGTAACAGTTAAATCTTGGAAACAGCCCAAATGCCCACTGAACAATGAACGGATAAAAAAGATGTGGGTTTTTTTTTTTCAATACAGTGGAGTACTACTTTGCATAAAGAAGACTATGCCTGAGACATTTCTAGGTAAATAGATACGCTTTGAGACCAAACTCTTAAGTGAAATAAATTGGACACACATTTAAATATAACATTGCTTCTCTGAAGTGAGAAACTGAAAGTTTAAGTAGGGACCAAAATGTATAATATATATTGGGAAATAGGGAGAAAATGTTAAAATGGGAAGAGGAACAAGGGAGGGGAGGGGGGCAGAAAGGGAAGGACAAAAAAGAGAATAGAAGGAAAAAAATGGAAGCAAAGCTTTTGTGAATAAGGAGGGGAAGAGGGGTTGAAGGGAGAGGAAGGAAATAGGAAAAAAGAAACAAGATATATCGTATACAGGTGCAAAGTCTTTATCATGAATGTTATCATTATGTATACCTAAAATACACCAATAAACACACAAAAAATCACAATCACAAATAACATGAATAGCAGTGTTGCGGAGGTTAAGAAAATGTGAGCCTTGAAACCTAGAGCTTTTCCAGGTGTAGATTTTCCCATGCAGATAAATCTCCACAAAGTAGTTTAAATCTTGATGTAGCCATCCAGTCCAGGATTTTTCAGTTTTTGTGACTTACATGTTTAATCTCATCAATGTGAACACAATTAGGATGTCTCAGGAAGCTGGCTCATTAACTACAAACCTCATCAAACTGATGTTTAAGCCTCTTTACTTACTTAAAATGAAGAGTTTGATTGCCAGGTAGTCCAAACTCATCAGCAAGACCAGTGAGCCCAATTATCACGAGGGCATTTGGGAAGCAAAGAAGCAGAACAAGGAGTTACATTACTGGAATGTTTAATGATACCTGGCTTTGATGCAACAGTCTTTGTAATGGTGATATTTTTGTTAAGTAGCTTCCTGAACTGTCTAACAGAACATTTTCTCCTTAGGTGAAGACAGGCTTTAACAAATTTCTTTCTTCTGCGTCTTTATTTCTAAACATCCGTCTGAAGTACATATTCATTCCTTACAAATGTCAATACTTTTCTACTTTGGAATTGATACATCTCTTTAAAATGATTCTGCTTTTTGTCTGTATTGAATGTTCTGTGCATGTTATTGCTTAATTTCTAGAGTTCTTTAAGGACACATAATCACCTCCATAGAACAGACAAAATTTCATTTGCATTTGCATATGTCTAAGCACATGCTGAAAGGTGGTTGGGGTCAATGTTCCTAAAATTTCAGACATACCTGAACCACTTTCATGAGTTTTAGTCTCTCTGAGGACAATTATACTTTCAGTTTACACTATTTTTTCAAATAAATTTAATACTTTACATAAATTTACTTGTAAAAGATACTTTATGTTACCAGCATTAATTACCTACACAGTCTATATTTGACAGAAATAAGTTCTAAAGAGATAAGCAAAATAAAGACCATTCTTTGATAATTCATTTGTTTCCCACTACCTGTACAGATACAGCCACCACTATTATCACAGCCGCTAAAACATATCACTTTGTATCTTCTCATATCAACTCTAATGTAGCTCTATAATCACAGCATCTTACTGAAGACTGCAAATGTATTATCATAACATCAGCACTGCTCTGATTTGTCAAAGGCTGATATGAATGCCAGTTCAGTCTTTAAAATAAACTTCAGAAAGACTATAGAAAAGATGAGCTGTTTATTTGGAATGTTCTTAAAGATAATATCTTTTAAATGAGAGTAATTTCCATGGAAATAATCTATTATGTCTTTCATAAAATTTTATGAAAGAGTTTTGATGGTGCACTTAAAGGACTATCATTAAACCACCTATTGCTGTGTAGGCGGTGAGTTTTAAAACATTTCCTCAGACATAAAAGGGCACAGCTCTTTTGGACCTACGATGAAATATTCTATTCAATAAATGTAACAGGGTAAGATCTGCTAAAATATTTGGAAATAATCAAGGAAGAGCATGAAGAACTATGGGCTCTATTGGGAAAGATACAAAAGACATCCTTTCTGAGACTATTTGAAAAAGCACAGAAGAGCCGATTAGGTGCAAAGGACACTGGAGAAATGCCTAAGAAAGTCTTCTCTGTCCTCTGAGTCAGCCCTCTGGGCACGGGTAATGCTCTTTGTCCAGTAAGTTTGTATGAGTCTCCAAAAACTAAATATTATATTCTGAACTATAAATATTTTAGAAGTTCTCCCTAAAATGAGAAGAAATTTTACATGTTGAATAGCATTACATCTTTATTTTCAAACCTAGGCTCATGGTTACGGAGAAAACGTCAACCAAATTTAAAATTTAAAAAAAGTAATTTAGTAATATTTTAGGCACTACAGATTGTGTATATAGAGAGAATATGCTTCAACTGAATATTAATGAGCTACTCAGCCATCTTAATATACTTTGTTATATTAGTTTCAATTACATCTTAGAGAATAGTGGGTATTTGTGGGCTGCTTGCTCAGCATCCATTTTATCATTTTTCTAAGCAAAAATGACTCTAGTTTTCTTCAGGAAACCTAATACATCCAGCTTAAAGCAACCATGAGGTTTGAGAGGACAGGCTCCACCCCAGGTAGTCCAGCAAAGCATCTTGCTCCTGACCACAGAGATGGGCTAAGAAATGGACATTCGTATTTTGGCCAATAGAATGTGAGAGATTTGCTAAAGATTTCTGTGAGCAAAGTCTGCATTCTTCTCTGGAAAAGGTCCCCAGAAAATGTGAAAAGAACATGAGGTTCATTATTGCTGCCATGAGGGGACCTGACATGAAAATGAATCCAGCACCTGGAGAACAGAGCTGCAAGGGTCAAAACAGAGTCACTACCCTGATGGCATCAGGACCATAAAGCAAGTTTCCACTAAAGCCTAAAATTAGAACAGTCTGTGGGCATTTCAATTACATGAACCTATGTATACCTCCCTCACTTTTTTCTTTCTTAATCCACATTGGTTTAGGTTTTCTATTACTTGCAACCAAACTCCTCCCAAAGTAGGGAAGTAATTTGGAATACGGAGGAGGTACTGTGTTCAGGAGGTCTGAGTTCTGGTTTAACTTTGTTGTTACTTCTCCTATATTAAGCAAGTTCTTTAACCACATCCTTTAATCATTTTATCTTTGTTGTCTTAGTTACTTTCTCATTGCTGGGACAAAATACCCACACTTTAAAGGAGCCAGTTTTATTTTGGTTTTCAAGCCATAGTTGGGTGGCTCCAATGGAGGGCAGCATGGCAAAGGTGCATGGTAGAGAAGAAAGAGCTCATGGCAAAGCAGTCAGGAAGCAGTGAGCACTCAAGGCACACACACAGATACATACACCCCCCCACACACACACGACCCACCTCCTCCCACCACCAGGCTTCACCTCCCAGCATCTCATATGTGGCTATAAATCCATCAGTGAACTGATTCAGTATCACACACTCATCATCAGTCACCTTCCAAAAGTCCCACCTATGAGCATGTGAGGCTTTGGGGGGGACATCTAGATATAAGCCACAACACTTGTGTACAAGAACAGCATTAGTTCTACATGATTTCTAAAACCTAACATGGATTGTCTAGATCTCTACCTACTTCATTCTTCTTTTTCAGACATGAAAGCTCACTGTTTCCCTGCCTCCCATGCAGTTCAGTTGGGGAACTGTCAATCAGTTCTGAAAAACAGAACATAGACCAAAGTGATGAAAACCAGATGAAGGCCTAGCCTTTAAAATACTTCGCTTCATTCCAAATTCCTCTATTCGCTTTCTTCAGTGACTATGGAGGTCAAGTATTGAGGATGGCAGAATCCTGGATCCCTGAGTCTTTACTAGAATTGTACGCCTTAGAAGACATCTGCACAACCCACAGCAGACTCTAGATGAATAAGAGATAGATTGAATTTTGTGTAGCAAGAGAGATTTGCAAGGATTTTTAAATATGAGAT
The DNA here is from genome assembly GCA_004026905.1 of Hystrix cristata. Classification (NCBI taxonomy): domain Eukaryota; kingdom Metazoa; phylum Chordata; class Mammalia; order Rodentia; family Hystricidae; genus Hystrix; species Hystrix cristata. The sequence goes on from PVJO010016899.1 coordinate 18,039, forward strand.
CTATACTAAGATTTTTATTGCCTAAACTAAGTTAAATTAGGTTGGCAGTAGTAAAACATGCAGAATTTCTGTTTACATTATTACTCATGTAAATCTGAGGCCATTTTATTATTACAACTAACAACCATTGTATCAATCCAGGAGAAATGTAATGGAAGAATAAAACATGTTGGAAAGTTTTCCAGAATGTTTTAGTTACACTTTGTGAAAACTAGGTTGAAAACTTGAAGAGGATTTTGAATGAATGGGGTAGAATAGGGTATGACAATTCAGGGTGATACCATCTACATATGCAATACATGGGTTTAAATCTACCCCTCAGTAGGTGAAAAGCTACATCAGGGCCTTGAGAGGTTATGGCATGATTAACAGGCACTACCCAAGTAGTGAAATGACAGATATCAAGAATCTTTTAAAACCAATGTTGGACAATTTATCTCGCAAACATAGGCAGAAGGAGCACTGAATTAGTAAACTGAGTCCTAAAGCAAGGCTGACATTCTAGGTCGGTCTTCTAAATTGGGTTTATTTAGATTTAAAAAAAAAATAGTCTGCTGATGGTTTTGATAATAAGTATACGCTTGGCCACAAGTTTATCAGTGAAATCTGCTGTTACAAGTTTTAATGGAAATTTATTTAAAACAAAATACTGGGTGCTAGAAATTATTTTTGAAATTAATAAATTTCCAATACCAAAATTTAGATCTGTAAAGTATGTTTAAATAAAGGGATTTTATTTAGCTTACACTTTTAGCTTAAGAAATTAGAAGCTATGTGAGCAAAAATGTTTGAAAGTCAGTATAGCTTACTGCAAACATTTACACACACCTATTCCCATACCAAGAAGTGTGAATCAATGTTTACCATGCTTCAAAACATTTCTGTGAAAATCAAATCCTATTATACAGTAAGAATTGTTGGTATTCAGTAACGGTAATAAATGTGAGCTGATTTAAGCAGGAAATAAATTTAGTAAAAGATACTATGTAGCTTATGTATGCTGGAGAATAAGATTTAGAGGTTAGGCAACCAGGTAATATGTCCTAAACACATAGCAAAGCTGAGTTAGTCACAATTCTGTGGACCACACTGCCAAACAATACAGACTATAAAGCCTGTGACCTTATATCGTATATGCACTTGGCTGCCTCCAAATACCACCCAGACAATGCTCCTTCATTAACTTGTTCTTGCTACCGATGACTATCAGAGTATGCTGTCTGTGGGTACTGCTGTTTTATAGCACTGGCCCCCAATATAAAGACTGAGGTTGTCTCCCTGCGAGCAACCACACACATACACACACACACACACACACACACACACACACACAGAGGAATAAAGGCACTTGATACACTGAGCTATATCTACCAGTAGAGAATTCTTGAGAAATAAAAAGAAAGTTCTAATGTTAAGCAGCTGAGAAACAGTCGGTGTCTCCTACAAATAGCTGTCTTGAATTTGAATTACTTTTTTGTTTAAAAGAAAAAAAAAAAAAACCCTCTGCTGGGAATTTGTTTCAATCCATTGCATTATTATGCTGACATGTTTACAATTTTTAATTTAGTTTTCTGGTGCATATATTAAATGCTGATTGTTTTCTATCTTGTGCATGTATGAAATATCCCATGACATGAGTTATCATATGGGATAACCTGGAAAAATCCCTGCATGCTCTTGACTGAAATTTCATCAACAATAAAGAAGGAAGAAAAGAAACAGCATAGATATTCTTCTGACATCTAACTTTTTTTGTTTTGCTTGTTTAATTATTTTTGATGTAACATGTTAACTTTCGAAGAATGAATCATCTCAAAGTTGGCCAAAGATGGGCATTATGATAATATGAGAAGCTTGTCAGGATGATAGATTTGGTACTATAGATGTAAAAGCTTCGGAAATTTCATTTGTTCATTTTAAAGTACAAGATCATCAAACTTCCTGTGAAGAAACAGATAATATTTTTAAGTTTTGTATGCCTTTGTTATAATTATTGAACACTACTGTTGTTGCCTAAAAGCAACCATAGATAATATACAAATTAATGGTTTGTGGCTTGTATGCCAATAAAATGTATTTACCAAAAATTTTGGTCCACAGGCTGTAGTTTGCCAGCTCCTGTTATAAAAACTGAATAACAACAATACAGATGCCTAATATTGAAGAAGAAATAGACCAAATACAACACAGGAAGAAAAGTGTTGAATGTTTCTCCTTCTTTGTAACTGTCTGGACCCAGATTCAGAAGAAGAATCACAGTGTACCAGTCTGATTAACCACAAATGACTCTTTGTCTTCATATTTTTTACTTCCCTACACTACTGGGCACCAACAATGTCAAGGGTGGCATAGTAGAGTGGAGGCTGATGCTCTAGGTTCAAAGGCCAGCTCTGTCAATTAAATGACTTGGAGCAAGAATACAAAACTCAGAAAAGAAACCAGCAAAACCCACATAAGTGCTTGACCCAAAAACACTTAAGATTTAGATAGGACTGAGCATATGTCACTCCTTCTTGTCCAGACAGTGAATTATCCTCCCCAACAAAGACAGTATACAATTGACACTCTGTATCTGTGGGTTCTGCATCTATAGACTTCATAAACTAAATACTGAAAATATGTGGTGGGGAAAAGCAATTGAGCTTATTCTGAGTATGTAGACGTTTTTCCTTGTTATTCCCTAAACAATACAGTATAACAATTATTTACATGACATTTACAGTGTATTTGGTATTATAAGAAACCTGGAGATGACTTAAACTAAAAATACAAACAGATGTACATAGGTTATATGGAAATATTATGCTGTTTTATATGAGGAACTTGAGCAATCGCAAATTTTAGTATCTAAAGTGTGTCCTAGAAACAATCCCCTATGGGTAACAAGGAATTACTGTAATGAGAAAAACACACAGACAAATTAAACCGTATGTTGAGTTAAAGAAACCCATCTTTTTCTTAATGTTACCACGGAGGAAATTCTGGGGAGAAGTTTAAATCCAGAAGGGTGTTGTGCCAGGGAAAGATAGTAATGAGCAATAGTACTTAATGCTGTTTAAAATGAATCTAATCTCTTAGATACAACACAGTCATTTTCTCTAGTGACTTTCTTTGGTCAAAATTCAGGAAGATACTAAATTAAGAGATCACATATCTGTTACTTTTCTATTACTCCCATATCAAATTACCATAAAATGAGTGGCCAAAAACAACAAAACTTTATTATATTGCAGCTCTATAGGTCAGAAGCCAGGTATGCATCTGAGTGGCCTAAACTTAAGAGTGCTATCAGAATGAATTTCTTTCTGTAGGATTTACGGCAAAAGAGACTCTGCTGAGATTATTAGTACAATTCGGCTTGCTGCCCTCATAGGATCAATGTCTCTGTTTTTTCGGCTGTACAGCAAGGGCAGCACCAGTTTCTACAAAGCTCCACATTCTTTGTCTCATGGTTTCTTTCTTTCAACTTCAAAGCCATCAGCAGCAGGATTAGTCCTTCTCACATCACATCCCTCAGACTCACTCTCCTGTCTCCTTCCCATTTTAAAGACTCATGTGATTACATGGGGCTCACCTTGATGATCCAGAATGATGTCTCAACATCCTTAAATTTAAGCACAAATGGCCTAAAAAGTGCCTGTAGATGTCTTTGGGGGAACCTGGTTTTTCCTATTCTTCCCATTGGTGTGGATAACTGACAAAAGTGACCCTGTCTTGGAATACTGGATATTAATTCTCTCTGAGCTTGAAAAAGTCTACCTACAAAAGTGGACAATATCTATGGATCTGCTGGTCATTCGAGATATAGACTACAATTTTACTTTATAAGATAGTCACTTTATTATTGTTCTATGAAGCACTGAACTAGAATCCAGTAGGTCTTCATTGTAGAGCACTACGTGACCATCAAAGAGTCATTCATCTTCCTTTGGACTCAGTTTCCTAATCTAAAAGATGAAGAATGTGGACTTGAAAATTCCTAGATTTCCCTTCAGTTCTAAATATCTATGAGCCAAGCTTTAAACTCTAAAAGAAAAAAGGTAATGGTGAGAGATCAGTACTATTTTAGTTACAGAAACAAAACAACAAAACTTATATAATGAGAACTTATTGGAAAATACAGGGGCAAATTTTGAAACTGTTTTTATTTTTCTGCCCCATATAATGTAATTTCAGGCATTTGCTTTTCCATTAGTGACCTGGGGTTACTTATGCATAACTTTTGTCAATGTAATGTTTATATATCACTCTCTCCACTCCATTTATCTTTCTGTACATTCTCATATTATATATTCATCTCTCATAGCATAATGTTGTATTTTTCTCCAAATAAAATAAGCTTGCTCTTTCCTGCCATATAATTTCTGCAAAAAGTCTAAATCAATCTGTATCAGACAGGTTCATGTTACTATAATGAAATACCTAAGATAGGCTACTTAGGAAGAAAAGGTTTATTTAGATCATAGTTTTAGATGTTCAAACCCAAGATAAGGTGGGCCATTAAGCACTTCCATTGAGGGTGCTGGATGGCAATGGTGGAAACACATGTTGGAGGGAGTGGTCACATCTCTATCCTAAGCCAGGATAGAGAGAAATGACCTCACATCACCCAACCCCCTTCAAGGACATGGTCTCAATGACCTAAGAATCTCCCTCCGGACTCCACCTCTTAAAGTTTCTATTGCTTCCCAATGGTGTTACTCCAGGAACCAATCCTTTAACATGTAGCCTTTTGAGATACACTATCCATATTCACACCAGAGCATAATCTATTCCTTCAGTGTAAATTATACCACTTAGGAATGAGTCCAGGTTGAAGATTCCAGAGACCTAAATTAAAATAATTACCACCATCAATATTATTTTTGCATGTATGTCAAAGTCACAACAAAATGGATAGCATAATTTTACCTGGATTATAGTCCAAGCTATTAAAAGATAACTAATCTTTAAAAGCCAAACAGAACAACAAAAAGCAAGGAAATAGATTCAGCCTAAAATAATATTCCTTAATCTGCTCTGGTATAATGATAACATGTACATTTTATTACAAAATATGAAAATGTTCAGGTGTGGTGCTCCATTTGGATTAGTCAGACATTTTTTGTGCTATTTAAATAAAGCTGCCCCAAGTCACATGAATTCAAGCAGTCATCTAAGGCAAAGTCTTAAGTATAAGAAATGTAAGAAATTAGCTGGTGTGAAAACAGAATATGAACCACAGGCATAGATAAGTAAAATAACAACACATTAACTGTACTTAATCTAGGTTTTCAGTGGCATACTAACAAAGTCTGTTGTGTTACAGTTGTGTTTTTACAATACAAATCAGTTAACATGTTATTGTTAAGTAGGGGAATAATACTACAGGGAAGATGGGTTGGATCGCATTTAATTTTTTGCAGCACTTGAATGTCTTGTGCTTCACTGTAGGTGAAAGACAAGTAATTCGACTGAATCCATGATTGCACAATGCCTAGAGAAAAACAGCAAATGATGCCAGAAAGCAAACGATGTCCTTTCACTGGGCAGCATCCAGTTCTTTGTGATCTGGTTTCTGTCATGTCATCATCCTTTTCATAGGATTTATTTTGTAGTCTTCTTATCATTATGAAAAGCAACATCAGTGAGTCAGGCATGCATCTGTAGCACCTCTACATTTCTTGCAGTTTGCAACTAGTTCCCTACCTGCCACATCTGCTGGTGGTGTTCTTCTGCCCTTCCTTCCATCACTCACTAGTATCTATCCTTCCATGGACTGTCATTCTGGGGCACAAATATTGGGGATTGAACTCAGGGAGCATGAGCCTAGCCTTTTAAAAAAAAAATTTTTTTTTTTTTTTTTGTTTTTGAGACAAGGTCTCTCTAAGTTGCTCAGGCTGGCTTCCGACTTAATGATTCTCCTGCCTCTGCCTCCCAAGTACCCGGGAGTACAGGCATGAGCCTGACACCAAAAATTGTCTTTGTTAAACTGGTCAACTTTTTTGAAAGGTAAAACTCTGTAAATTGTTAGTATTTCTCTATTTGTTAGCAATTTTACATGTCCTTTTAAACGAGCCTGTTTTTCCATTTGGATCATTATTGTCTCTGTTAATGCCACAGTTCAGTGGTCCCAAACTGCTATGTATTAGTCACGCAGCAGTGTTTTGGAATCTTGGTGCCCAGTCTCTCCCCTCACACCATTTAATTCCGAAAGTCTGTGTGGGGAAGCCAGGCATCAGTAGTAGCTTTTAACGATCCCCAGGTGATAAAAATAAGCAGCAAAGTTTGATAACTACTGGTCAGCTGTTAGGTTTTGAGTGAATTATTCCCAGACCTTTTTTTCCTTTAGGCTGTTATTTTAATTGAACCATTTTAAAAAGTAAACATTTTCAAAAATGTACATACCATACTGTAGCTAAAATGTTTGTATTACCCTTTTGTTTTTGTTTCTTCTGTCTGAAGTCTGAATGTTAGTATCTCCCCAAAATTTCTATGTTGGAATCTGATACCTGAGGTTGTAGGATTAAGAGATGAGGGGCTGGGGATGTAACTAAGTTAAGTGGTAGAGACCTGGCTTAGCATGTGCCAGTCCCTGGGTTTCTACTCCAGCACACAAAGACACATACAGACACACACACAAACACATACGTGCACACACACAAAGAGATGGTATGTTGCGCTGGGGGTATAGTTCAGTGGCATACCAAGTGCTTAGCATGCATGAGGCCCTGGGTTCAAACCCCAACACCACACATACACAAAGGAAGTCAGGTTTTGGGATAAGTGATAAAAGAAGCTGAAGGTAGCTGCTTTACTCCCTTCCACTATGTGAAGATGGAGCAAGAAGGTGCCGTGTACAAGAAATAGGCCTTCACTAGACAGCAAATAGGCTGGCCCCTGGATCTTGGATTTCTTAGCATCAATAAGCAAGTCCTGAGGTGTTTATAAATTCCTCAGTCTAAAGTATTTTATTATAGCAGCTCAATTTAAATCTTACTTAAAAAGAAAACCTTTCAAAATTCTAACAAATAAATCTCCACCTTCCCCTTCCTTAAAATGTGTTTCAGTTTGTCCAATCAGAAAATAAGGCAGTGAATAAAATGTTGTATTAGAATAACCTTGAACCTAAGAAAAAGGTTATTTAAGATGTAGTCTGTGCCCCTGAATAATAATCACTAACATTTATTGAATGCTTTGTATATACCAGGCTTTACAAGAATTACTTTATTTTCTCAGCAATTTGATGCAGTAAGTACCATCATTTTCTCTATTTTACAAATGGAAAACCAAATAGAAAGTTAAGTAATTTGCTCAAAGTCACAGTGGATCCAAATCCAATCTCTGAGCCCATGTTCTTACTGGACTTTTTAGCTTTTTGTGTGTGTGTGCTGCTATGTACTGGAGCCAGGACCTTGTACATACTAGGCAAGCAAGCATTCTACCACAGAGTTATATCCCCAGTCCTGAGTCAGTGTTCTTCTTTACCATTCTATACTCCTTCTTAGTTAGTACATCAAGTATATTAAGAAATGGAGTTTAAAATATCTGTCTTTATTACTAAACAGAAAAAAAAATGTGACGGGCATCTTGAAATTTGTAGTGTTAGGTGAATTTAAATTTCCTTATTAATTTATTTATAATTTGAGATTTTCTTCCATGCATTAATTATTCTACATTTGTAACTAAACCTTTGTAACTTTTCAGGAATTTTCTTGAAAAAGAGGATCATTATATATACTGTACATACCTATCTTCTTATATATATAGATCTCTCTATATATCTTTTTAAAATATACATCTCTCTTCTGACTAGGAGAATTCTAAATAGAAATATTCACTACATATTGCTGATTGATACCTTTGCAACTTGTAGGGATAGAAATCAGATAGAAATAAAAGTTCTCATTAGATCAGGTTAAAATAAATATTATTTTAATTTAAAAATATTTATTATGTTGGTTTTTAAAAAAATATTTACAAAGAAGTGCAAATTCAGTTTTCTTAGATTCTAGGAGTCCAATCCTTCAGGTTAATGTTTTTTTGCTCAAGATTTAGATTTAGAATGAATGGAATTGTCAATTTCAAGCATACCATGGATGCTGGATGATGCTTTATCAATGATAGAATAACATTTAAATGAAGAATATAAGATTTTTGAATTAAGCTGAAAGTGTCACTGTACCTCTTTTTTTAGTTGTTATATGTGTGTGTACTTATATATATCGGTTTTATTCAGAAAACTTCCTCTTTGCAGCTTCTCCTTTATGAGATACTAAACTCTCTATGTTCATGTAATTCCGAAGTCACAAGACTAATTTAGCTAAATCATAAATGTAATGTTTCCACCAGGATGCCTTTTTTATCTTAATAAATGTACTCTTCTTTATCCGTATGTTTTTTTTTTTCCACATCTGTGATCCTCAGGAACTGCCTAAAATAGTAGTTTTAAGATATGTATGCAAAATTTTCAAACAAGAGATTTTGTGACAATCTATAAGCACCGAACATCTGCTGTTTATTTGCCCTATTAATTTAATGGAAACTACAAGAGGTCATGGACTTATAATGTATTTATGTTAGTACTAGTTCCATAAATTATTTTATAATGTTAATAAACATTTTCCAAACATAAACACACTCTAAGGGATAAAGAGCTATATGGATTATTCATTTTAAACTCCTTCTAATGATACCTCATTTACCATTAATTAGTATTTTTGTTTTCTTTAATTGGACACATAACATTTGCAAACCTGACAATATCGCCATTTTTTCATTTACGAAAAATGACTTGTTCTCCGGAGTATATAGGACATTCATCACCTAATTCCTGAGTATATACAGTGTGCTTCAAACAGGTCAAAGTAAGTTTCAGTATGTAAAATATTAACCATTTGTGGGGTGACCTTATTTTGTGGGTGGGCTCTAATTAAAAGAGAGAAGCTTCACTTCTGCTGGCACTCCCAAAACTTATTTTAGTTCTTGTTAGGAAAAAAATATGCCCAACTGGAAATCAAAGATAATTTGTGAAAAAGGAAAATCACTCCCTCCAGTGTTTTGTGTACAGATCCTTTTCTAACGTCAAGACCTTTTAAAAACCTTTAAGGGGGAACGACATTTTCTGGAATGATACCCAAAACGCTATCTATGTCAGGATCCAAGGAAAGTGAGGTCCAGAGTCGAAATGCCTTGCGCATGGTGCATAACGTACATTTACTTATTTGGATTTGGTTTCCTAAAGAAGCTAACAATGCTTCCATTTTAGAGCACCTTTAGAGCCAAATGCACACGCTTTTCATTGTTGTTCTCCAGAGATATAATCCGTGTGATTACAACGTGTACGACTTTGTGCCAGCCTGTTAGGCTTCTTTAATTTTGAACCGTGCTGGTGAAAACTAGGGATTCCATTTTCCTACTCGTACACTGCATAAAAGAACAAAACATCTCTGTTCTCCTTCACTTGCAATGAAATCACCCTGTTCGGTTTCGTTTCTTCCTTCCTCATCTTTTCACATTTTCCCCTAGTAACTCCTATCACACTGGCTGTCCCTGTGCTAGGAAACTCGTTCTCCCACCTTCTCCCACCTACCCCGCATTCAAGAAGTGCCTTCCTTTCTTTTCCGCTTCGCGCTGGCTTTTATCCCTGTCGGCTTCCTGCTCACTGCCCGGAAGACCTGCGGAAACACTGCGCACGCGCTCTACTACTCACCACTTTGCTTCCTGTTTGGTTGGGTGGCTCTTTTCTATTTCCGATTCGCGGCTACGGCAGCTTGGTAAATCTCGCGGTATTTGCTGTGGCCGGCGTGCGTGAGCCAGTGCTTGCTTGTGGCGGGCCTTTTTAGCTCTATTTCTCGCCGACACCGGTCTGTTACCCGGAACCTCCGGGCCGAACAACATGACGTCCGCTCTGGAGAACTACATTAACCGTATCCTCTGGGGGGCCGACACACTCGGCGGGGCTGGGGTCGGTGCCGGAGGGGACGTGGGCGAGAGAGGCCTTCGGTCTGAATCGGCGGGAGGGAGCCGGGGGAGAGGGAGGGCGGGCGGGAAGGATAAGGAGCGGGAGCAGCCAGTCCTGCGACCCGGGGCCGAGCCTGCAGGCCCAAGACACTTGTTAATTTTAGCCTTAAAAAGCAAGCAGACAGAAAAGCCCAGTGAAATTATTCAGAACTTCTTGCTGTGTAAAAATACCAATTGATTCATCTTGTTTTCTTAAGACTTGTATGTTCAAATTCGGGCATAAGATGAGCTGTTGCCCTGGCGACGGTGATGGATTTGTAGATTTATGTTTTGTACTTGCTTTAGTCACAGACTTTGCTCATGGGTCAAAGGTAGCAAAAAAATTAAAGGTGGCTCACAAACCAACCCCCCCCAAAGTCTCAACTTGTTGGCAGAGTGAAAATAATGCGTGGTTTTGTAATGCATTGTAATCTCTCAGGGCAAAGACATTACGTTGTGGTCGTGTACAAATCTGGAACAAGGTTAAATACTGAAGTCTTTAAAAGATGCAAGCGTTATCGGTATCTTGTGACAATAATCATAACTACTTTGCGGTTCCAAAAGCCTAGTCCTGGAAGACGGTTGTCTTGACTTTGTGAAATCATACAGCATCGATTAATTTAGCATTTACCCAAGTTTTAGTTCCGACATGAGGAAATCGGCCTCAGAAAGGGAGAAAAGTCTTGCTCAAATCGGCAACATTCTTAGTAAAATAAGAGTACTAAACAACCCAGCTGTTGAGACAGGATGCATTCAAGTATAAGGGAAAGTTTTCTTTTTTCTCTTTGGTTATGTAATTATCACAAAGGCAAACTTTAAAGAAGTTGGAAACTTACAGTGAACATAATGGATTTGTTAAATAGTTGGATCTTAATTCTGTCAACTTTTTTTTTTTCCTAGTAATTCAAACCATTCTGTTACGGAATCTAAGTTTTCAGTTTGTATTTCCTTGATTCAGTTATCAGGAACTGTTGCCGTTATTACTTCTGATGGAAGAATGATTGTAGTAAGTGTCATTTTCATTCTGTACTTTCCTGTACGCTTATTCGTTATAAATTTTTATGTGCACCTTCTGATCTACAATGCCCATACACCACATATACCTGTATTGCAGTTTTTTAAATTTAGCTCTTTACTTTTGTTCCATTGCTGCCAATCCATGTTTTCTTTACGAACAAACATTAAGTGTATGCTATGTACAAAGCTTCTTGGAGATAGAATAATAGATTTATTATCTTTTTTGCTTGTTTCCTTTCTCATTTAGTCCTCTGACGTTGGCTACATGAATCTTTTTTTTTTTAAGTTTGTATATGCTTCTTAAAAATTTGTGGTTTACATGCTACATGGATATCCAGTCAGTCGCTTAACAGTGGAGATCAAGTCTGAAAAATGTGTTTTTAGGTGATTTAATTGTTGCGTGAGAATCGTAAGTGTATGACAAACTAGGCAGCTGTGATAGCACTAAGTGATATAATCTTATTATGTTTGTATTGTATTTGCAGTCCATCCTTGATTCAAATGTTGATAAGTGGTTGGTGCATGACTAATTTAATCCCTTATTTTCTCACTCTGTAGTTTTGCTTTTGTTTTCTTTTTAAATTATTGTAATTTTATTAATGGATCATTACTATTATTATTACATGACATTTATTCAGTGTATGCCATGGGCCAGGCACTTAATATGTGTCATATTATTTGATCTGCAATCTTGTGAAGAATTACCCTGTATTATAGGTTAGGAACAAAACTCAGAGACAGTGAGTCCCTTTGCCAGAGTCACTGCATAATAAATGGCAAAACTAAATGGGGATTTCACTTAGGTTTGATTCCAAAGACAAAGCCAGTTGCCTTACCCCTTTTTAGAAAAGCAACCATGGTTTTCATTAAGCATTTCACATTGTATTTTGTCAGATATGGGGAGTTAGAAATATTTTAATCTCAACATTTGAAGAATCTTGTATTTGCAAATGATTTTTTATTTTGTGAAAAATTTGTTTAAATTTCTTAGTTTTGTTAACAGGGTAGATAGTGAATTTTATCCAGAAGAAAAGTTATATATGAGTACTAAAGTCTCAATAGTTCTGTATTTGACACATCATTGCTTGTTAGGATAGTTATGTGTAAAATGAAACGGGTGATGTATGGGTGTTTATGTTAAAAACTTTTGCTAACTAATATAGCAAATATTCCACATCTTTTTTCTCTTCTATATAGGTTCTGATTTTCTCTTTATTTCATTCTCATTTTATGTATCTGTTTTCCAGAACATAAAGCAGTATGATAGTGAGCTTGAGAGGTTAACCAGCCAAAGCCAGTATAAAACAGTGTTTCTTCAGAAACTTAAGTATTATTTGAGTTACCGTGTTTTGCTAGATCCATATCTTCCTTTATTTAAAACCAACCTTCTTTCATAAAATTTTGCCTTATTATTTCCTCAAAGTTTGGATACTAATTATTGCAGTCATATTTGTATCTACTTTACTGGATTATTGGGAAAATTCATAAATACACGTGAGATACAGAATACTGCCAACTAGTAAGTACTAGTGTTAGCTGTTTGAAGTCTGCATACATTTACGGAATAGATTCGAATCTCTGAAAAATGACAAATTATATTTAGATGTTTACAATAGTATGATGTATTTGTTCAGTGGTCTGACTCTAGAGTAAGCCTTATGTTGTTAGGATGCTGGGTCTGCTACTCACTATTCACGAGACCTTGAAAGATAATCAAGGGCTTCCATTTTTCTTCTTTGAAATGAGTGTAATTATAATTTTACCGCAAAGGGTAGAGATTAGATGTGTACAATGTGTTTATCACAGTGCCTTAGTATATAGCGTGCACTGATACTCTCATATTGCTATAGCTGGTATGTATGCTTATGGTTCTCCCTTATTTCAGTATCATTTTCCCTTATAGTTCCCTTGTTTAGTTTGTGTTCTTAGAATTTTTGCTCTTGCATTGTAAGAGCTTTATGCTACTTACTTGAAAATGCTCTGGTATGTAGGTGTGCTTTCTTAACTCGCAGTAACTGCACACTAGTGCAAGTTCTGTGCCAGCCATGATGGCAAACACCTGTAATCCCAGCATTGGGAGGCTGAGGCAGGAGGATCACTGTGAGTTTCTGGCCACCTTGGGCTATATAGTGAGTCCAAGGCCAGCCTGAACTACATAATGAGATCTTGTCTCCAAAAAAAGAGGTAAGTTTTGTGCTCGGGAATATACTGTTGGTTATTTTGACAGTGAATTTATAGTTCATATACGTACCTACCTAACTACTAAATGGTTGTAAGGTTGTATTTGCACATTCATGTAAACCCTAATATTTCTCTTTTTCTCTGTGATATTTTCTTTTAAGGGTACACTTAAAGGTTTTGACCAGACCATCAATTTGATTTTGGATGAAAGCCATGAACGAGTATTCAGCTCTTCGCAGGGAGTTGAACAAGTGGTACTGGGATTATACATCGTAAGAGGTGACAACGTGTAAGTAAAATACGTCTTTTAAGTTAGGTTAAAATTATACTACCCGTCTACTTTCTTGCTTTATGGAAGAAGAGATTTTCCCCAAAACATCATACTATATCATTCATACATAGTTAATAGAAGCATGCATTCACTTATTTTTTAAGTATGGCTTTTCTTAAGTTTGCTTAAAGTAAGGCAAATCTATAAATGTTATTACTCTAAGTTTTATCTTACTGTGTTTCTTCAGGAGCAAGTAAAATGATCTCTCTTGAAATCAAACTTTTACCTGCTGAGATCTGGCCATATTTTTCATAGTTAAGTGGCTAGAGTCCAAGAAAGGGCCTTGCCTTACACTAAATATTTCCGAGGCTCTAAAAACATTCTGACTAGTCTGCATTTCACAGGAACATAAATAAACTCCTAGGGTCCAAGGCTAGGGTTTGCAAAATCTTTGAAATCTCCTATTTAAGCATTTTTAAATAAATTATGCTTATTCATAATTCAGGCTTTTTTTTTTTTAAGTATAATTGATTTCCTTATGATATCCCATGTTTATGTTGTGGTGTTCATTACCTTGGGGCACACTGATGATTTAGTTTGAGAATAGTTTAATGGTAGCAATTTAAGGCAATCCAATAACTATGTAGAGCAGAAGTGTTTCTGATGATGGAAATATTGTATATTGACTTTTTTTTTCAATACTAGCCATATGCGGCTGTTGAGTATTCAAAAAGTAGCTGGCATGACTGAGGGATTTATTAATATTAATCACTTTAATTATTAATATTTACATGTGGCTAGTGTTATTGTAGTAACCAGCTAGAATGTTGAATCCGTTTTCTAGTGATAGTATAACATATGACTGGAGGGCAACAAATGATAAATTAGCAATTTTGGTTATTATTTGATGTTTAATCAGAATCAGGGTTTATAAAATACTCTGTAGAGTAACTTTTAGGTAAAGTTACGAGGTGAGCTGTAAAGACTGGGAGAACAGATTGGGCATGAATTCCCTGACCAGAATAACATCCATCTTTTATATTGGGATTGTGTGTAACAGTTGATTTTTAAGGTTTCTCCTGCGTTAATTGGAAAAACAAATTAACCTTTAATCCTATACCCCGTAATGTGACAGAGCCACCTTGCATTGGCTCATGAAGACAGATTGTTATATTTTGTTATATTTTTTGGAATTTTGCAAGCTAATTGACAGTTGCCTTGTTAATAGCTTGAAATTGTCCAGGGTGGCAGTATTTGCATTGAAAAATATCGTAGCAGTAAATGCTGCAAACCAGCCTCTTTCTTTTTCTCCAGAGATCTTGTTTTTAAATATTTACCAGTATTCCTTTAATATTGGTTGCTGTAATATTTACTTATAAATTATTTCTCCTTGAGGTTTTTTTATTTTAATATTTATTAGTACATGTTTGCAGTACATGATTACATTCATTACAAGGAATGTACATGCACATAACACATCTTAATTCTTTTTACATCGCCCTGCATTCCTCTTTCCTCCTTTTCTGTTCCCTGCATTTCTTGGTTCTTTTCCCATTTTCAAAAGATTTGTGACTTACATGTATAATTCACTAGCTGATAAAAATGTTGTTTACTTTCTACTTTAAGTAGTTCTTATTACTGTCCCTTCTCAGTTTTACATATTTTGGGAGAATGGAACTAAGTGCTTTGATTTGAGTAATATGATTTTAGACATCCATGTAAACCTGTTTTAGAAATGTGTTTGTTTTAACTCTTAACTCTTTTTTATAATTAATTACAGTGCAGTTATTGGAGAAATTGATGAAGAGACAGATTCGGCGCTTGATTTGGGGAATATTCGAGCAGAACCTCTAAACTCCGTAGCACACTGAGGAAAAATGTCATGCACTAGACATCTGTAAATCTTGTACAGAAACTGATTGTTCTGAGGATGGTGTTTAGAATTTTTATGAACATGTTAATTGTGGATTTTGACTTCATTTCGAGTCACTGTAATATGTAAATTAAAGTATTTGTACGTTTTTATTGAAAAAGCTTTTTTTTGCCTAAATTATAAGTGTGGTAGCTTCATTTTATTTTTCTACTGAATGATATGAAAATCTAATGATTTTGAAAACTTAGGAAATCAATACTTTCCAATATTTTAATATTTATGGAAAAGTAGTTGAAATTTTGTGTGACATAAATCACGCATACAAGTAAGTAGTATAAGATATATGTTTCATTCCAAGACTTTAAAGAAAGTAACTAGGAGTCTGTGACTCTTCTGCTGACATGTAAACAAATCACTGGAATTTATCCCGCTGTGCTGGTGATATTGGTAGTGCCCATGCTTTTAAAAGTTGCTCCCCCCCCAAAAAAAAAAGTTGCTCCCTAGCATTTAGAGTTGTGGATATCTCTAAATGTGGCTGAGTAAAGAAAGAATACCCAAAAGTTTTAATAAAGTTTTAATTATGGATTAAAAACTAGGACTTAAATACACAGATGAAGAGCAAAACCTTTGGATGACTGATAAGTTAGATATGAAATTAATATGAACATATTAATACTGAATTTTAACAATACATTATCTGAAAAAATTGATTCCATTAAATCTTAAAAGCCATTGCAGTCTTTAACTTTTAAGAATTGGGGAATTTCTAATAGAAGATTTTCGTTGTTTGTGTATGTGGATAAACTTAGGTTTATATTGGAGCAGTGCTTGCTGTTGCCAACAGCTTTCCATAAACCTGACTGCAGAAGTAAACTTGGTCTTTTAAAGAGTTCATAGAAATGAGGTTTTAGTGGTATTTAGATAATCCAGGTTAGCCCACAAAAATATGTGATGAATAAAATTGTAAATACTTACATCCTTATAATTCCCACAAAATTTAAATAGTTTTTTGATAAGAAAGTATTTAAGATACAAGTTGGCAGATTTTTCTCTGTAAAGATCCAGATACTGTAGTAAATATTTTGAACTTTGTAGGCCATGTGGTCTTTGTTGCAGGTACAACTATGCTGCTGTAACAAAAGCAGGTGTAGACAATACATGAATAGTCATGGCTAAACATGAATAGTCCCAGCTGTCTTCAGATCCGATAAAACTTCTTTTGCAAAAACAGGCAGCAGGCTGGATTTGCCCCGAAGGCCGTAGTTCACTGACTCATGGTTTGAACTACAAGTTCAGTAAGAAGAGATGCTGGCCACTATTTATAGATTCTGAAAAGGGCTTATGGAATAGATCCTGTCAGAGTTTAGAGGTGAGTTTCATTTACCTTTTTTTAAATATTTAAAACTCTTAAGACATGATAATTTTGGCTAATAAATTAATCCTTGTAAGGAAATATTCTAGTTTTTTTCAGAGGTTTTAAAATACCATGACCTTCAGATAACTTGGTTGATGTTCAGTGCTATGTGGGAGGATTAAGCAGTCAGTTAGTATTGGCTATTTTTTAATATTAGGCTTTATAGTGTAAAGTTTTAGAATTGATTTAGTAATAAAATGAAAATAATGCAAAGTGGGTAAGGTAAACAAGCTTATGGACTGAACCAAATATTCTACTTTAATAAATAATGGTATTTTAAATCACTAAACTAATTCCAAAAATTAAAAAAGAAAACCAAATTGGCTTGCTAAGAGAAATACATGCTAACTTATAAAGGAAGTCCAGAGTCAGATCATTCTCCAAAATACTTCACATATCCACAGAAATTACTTGCAAATAAGTAAACATAAACCATAGTCCTCTCCCACATGGTATTGGATTCCTAGGATGATGTGTCCTCTTAAAATTTTTAAGAACACCTAAGATGTGTTTTCTTAGTTGATAGGAAAATTTCAAAAATAGTAGTTTTCATGGCTTTTTATCAATGATATATGGAGGAAGTGAATGTACTATACTAAGTGGTATATGTAATTCATTTTTTCTAGATGCATGTGGCAGACTTTTATGGTCATACCCCATTCAAATTGGATTTCTTTTTGTATGAAAATTGAAAGTGAGCCACAACCCTGAATGGTGACATGATTGATATGCACTATCAGATTTTTTATATTCTTTAATGACATTTTAATTCTATAATCAGTTATTTATACAGAAGCTCAAATCAGTTGTAATCTGTAATTACCTTTGTGTTTTATGATTTAGGCACAGGCACAATCCAAAATCCGCTTACAATAAATTAAAAATGTTTCTTTGCAAAATAATTTCATTAAAGTTATTTGAAAACAGTAATTAACTGCAAAGAAGACTTAATTTTTTTCTTTTTAACTGAAAAGATAACTAAAAGTTTAACATTGCTTTTAAGTTAAAGAATTTTGATAAGTTAAATGGCCTTGGGATGAGGATTTTGGCTTAAATATTGCAAATCTTGGTCCTGGGACAATAGATACTGAAGATAAACATTAATATTTGCTTCTTTTAAACATCCTATTTAGTACTTTAATCTTCCTGAACTTTTAAGCTAATATGTGATGAAAATAGGACTAAACACAACTTTTAGGTGATACTTAATATAATATAGCATAACCATGTCAATATTTATCTTGGACATGTAATGTTAAGATTGACCATGTGGGTAAGAAAGCAAATAATTCCTCTTAGTGCCATGTAAAACTGCTAAATAGTTAGTAGTTATAAAGGAACCCCTAATTAGTAATATATTCTGGGGCTTCACTTTCAAAATTAGTAAGTAGTTGTTTTTATTTATTGCGTGCCTGTCATATGCCAGGCATGATGCTAAATGCTTACAACAGTGATCATTTTACAGCAGTGACCACGACTGATTAACAGGAGAAATTATGGCTCAGCAAGGTTAAGTGCCTTATAAGACGCAGCAGTAGAAAGTAACAGGGCTCTTTAACATCTCCAGCTTCTTTTACTTATACTCCCTGTCACTAGAGTATGTAATCTCAAAATGGAACATCAGAAGGCTGATTGAAAAATAGATGATCTAAGGCAATTGCCAAAGCTGCGCTGTAGGCCAGTTTCATTATAATTACCTGAGATACTTTGAAAATATTCCTGGGTCCTACTTTGATTATGGTTCAGTAGTTCAATAATATAGAATAATAAAGGATGGTTGCTAACAGCAAAAGAGCAAGACCTACCACTTGTGTGCTAGTATAAATCTACCCCACAGAATCCTTAAGATTCACTTATCTTTCTGAGCTTGACAAAATTAGATGGCATTTAAGACTCTTGATGTGATTTTTAATTCATCATCATGAACAGTTATTCAGAGTATTCAAAGGTAAAAATAGGTTTCAAGTGTGGGTTTTTTCATTTCAGTGTAGTCTGTCCCATTGGCTACCATAACTACAAGAAGCCTGAATATATAAATTATGAAGAATTCAGGTTATGTGAAAGGTACGTATAAATTTACAGTATTGTAGTGAATATGCAGTCAGATTAAATTTGTTTCTATCCTCTAAACTTGGAGTTTAAAAGGTAAAATTCCAAAGATTTATAAAGAGGAACCTCTTCATTTTGATCTTTTAGGGGTGCCTGGGTTGTTTTGAGACAGGGTTTCCCTTTGTAGCTCAGACTGCCCTTGCGCTTGGGTGGTTTGCTTCAGCTTCCCAAATCCTGGGATTACAGGTATGTGTTAACCATGCTTCACTTTTCTTTTGCCCCCTTCTTTTTTTTGTCTAATGAGACAGGGTCTCACTAGTCCAGGATAGCCTTGAACTCTAGCCTAAACTGGGCTCTAAGTCACAATCCTACTTTAGCCTCCCAAGTCCTGGGATTACAGGTATATGCCACCACACTCAGCTATTCTGAACTTGTATAGTTATTTCCTCATTACGTATTTTATGTTATTTTAAATCTTGTTTTACTTATTTTGACTTTCTATTTTTTAATTTGGGCTATCCTAAGTTTTTAAAAAATTTTTGTTAGGGACAAAGTTGATAAAATTGCTTTCTGTTTACATATATGACCAAAAAAAAGTGAGCAAGATTAAGCTATCTCCTTCAGACTTGATAGTGGTCCGTTAAACAGCACACTGCTCTCATTCAACCAGCTAAAAATTCATATAATTGCAGAACATCAAGTTCTTAGGTTGTGTCTTGTTTATAGGGATTATTGGTATGAAATTTGGTGATGTTTTGGTGTGATATTTACTCCTCTGTAGTCTTAACTTTGTAATTTGGGCTTAGTTGGTCTTTGTGAATCGATACTGCCGCCTAGTGATCATTGCTTCCTTTTGTATGAGTCCACCAACTTTAACAAATAGATTCTGGAATTCTGTCAGGAACATTTGTCAACCCGTTAATACATACATGGTCGGCACTGTGTGTGAAGATCTGTATACCCTGAGGAAAAAAATTAATAAGTTCTTGTCCTTGTGAAGCTTGTGTCTGTTACCTCACCCAAATCATCTTGACTCAAAGATTTACTGTCCAAGAATCATGAGTTATTTGTCAGATTACTTCAGTAATTTATGGGACCTGGATTCATGTAAAGCAACTGTAAATGATCTTAAGTGGATGTGATTCATATTAATCATTTTCCCCATTGTCTTTTTTTCTGCTTTAAGATTGCTAAGTCTGTATAGATTGTATAACTCTAAGAGTGAAGACAAAATAGAACTTCACCAGCAGAGTTTTCTACCATTAGTTAACAGTTACCATCTGCTGCCTACTGGTAGCATTTAGCAGATGGAGGAGTTGAGAACTGTTCTTTGAGACATCTTTGAAAGATGAAGAGATACATTTTAGCATTAAGAATTTTTAAAAATCAAGTGTTTGTGTTAAATCTTTTTTGTACTTTTCAGTTCATTTCCCATCTTTTTTATACATTTAAATTACTTGCCAGAAGTAACATGGATCAAAAATTAAAATTTGCATCCAATTCCCATTTTAGGCCAGGCACATTGTGGCATATGCTTGATCCCAGCACCCTCGGTGTCTGAGGTGGGAAGTTGGGAAGTCAGAGCACTACCTGCGTGGTTTACAGAGTTAGTGAGATCTTGCCTCAAAAACCAAGCCATCAAATAACATGAAAAGGACTGAGATTGTAGCTCAGTGCAAAGGGCCTGGGTCCAATCCCCAATACAGAAAAGAACAACTACATTCCATTAGATACCAGTGTTCTTTCAGCTGTATCGTGGCTTCTTCCCTATTCTCATTAGAGTAATGCTCAATTATACTGTAAATATTTTGTTTTTAGTTTTCTTTCCCCCCATATTAATTGGTTCTACAAATAATAAAAAGTTATAAAATTTTTATTACATTTGAAATATGTTGAAAAGAATTCAGGAATAAGGATGGGTGTGTGAGAGACATCTCTGGGGGAATAATATATTGTACTATATAGTAAAATTGTGCGTGTGTGGGTGTGTGTGCACATGTGTGTGTTGAGGGAGGAGAACAAACAGTGAGCTAAAGTGTTTGAGAGCTGAAGATACGCACAAAATATATATGCTTCACTTAATTTGCTTTTTATCAGGAAAATCATGATTATAATAAATTGCCCTCTACAAAGAAGAAAACTCGTTATCTGATAATAACTTGCCAGTGGATGCCATCCTATAACTTTTATAACATTTTAAAATAAATGATGTGAAAGAGGTTACAATGTGAGTTAAAACTTAAAATTTTAAAGTTTCATTTTTAAAATTTAATTTTTATCTTAAAAGACATTTAGATCTGTTAGCTTGGCCTGATGCTTTCAGTCAGATACTTAAGAGGGATGATTTTTACAAGGAGGTTTCTAATTAGATTCTCAGGTGAGGCCATATGGCATGGCAGTGAATGTCACAGGCTCTGGAATCAGACTTGCTTTATAGAACAAACATATTAATTTTCCTCTGCCTTGGTTGCTCCAGTAAAAATGAGGCAGTAATACTTGCCTCTCTGGGTAATGAAGATTAATAGGCACTTGAAACACTATCTAAAATACACTAACTTATCAGTAGTAATAATCGCAAACATTTATCCTAATACTGAAGGATGGATTTTAAGTTATTGGGACTTAAGTGTTCAAATAATTAAGAACATTCTCTCCTAAAGTTATTTGATGGGGCAGGAAAAAAGACCTAATAAAATTCTTTGTTACCTAGAAGTTGAATGCGAATGAAAATGTCTTTCCCTTATGCAAAAAGTAATGTGAAATTTTGATCACTGCTTTTAAATAAAAATGGGGCAGGAGATTAGGGCATTGTAGATTGGCTGGAGAAGTGAGCGTGACTTGTTGATGAGAGTTCCACAACACTTGGACACATGCACAGAACATTTCCCAAAGCTCTGCACTTAGAACTAATCAGAGAATCTTCAATTCTCATGAGAACTCGAGCAGGTTTTTGATACCACGGCCTGGACCTGACTGACATCAGCCTGAGGAGTAGAAGACACAGAAAGACTGCTACCATCAAGTTGGGGCCACTATTAGCTCTTTCAGTGGTCTACCCTGTAGTTTGCAGGATGTATCTCTTTTCTTTAGTTGGCCTGAACCTACTCTGCACAGCATGTTTCTTAGTGTATGTGATGCTGAAGCAAGCTTTCAGCATGTTTCTTTTCTCACCTTAATAAATGTAAAACCTTGCTAGCCTTTGCATTCCTCTTGACTGATTCTTTGTTCAGGACAGAAAGAACCTAGAAACCACCTCTAGAAAGAAACTCCAGCACCCCAAAACCCAGTAACACACACAGACATACACCCCCCCCCCCGAGGAAGAGAAAGTACAGGAAAATGCCCCTAAAGTCAAAGTGGCTAGAATTACAAAAAGATTAGATTTCTTTTGTTTGAAAAGATAGATGGAAACTAAGAATATGCTACAAATCTGAAAGGAAAAATAGGAAAGAAGTTACGTATTTAATTGAATATTAAAAATGTCCTTTGAAGATTGGAAGGATAACTTAGGGCAAATGAAATTCTATATTAAAGAATGTATAATAAGATGGATTAATCAGTAATACATATATCTCATTTTCTGAATATTTGCTACATGACAATTATATCAAAGATTTGACATGACCCAGACTGCACAGGAAACAATACAAAGAATCAGTGCTTGGGACCACATGCTATTGAAAAGTTTTTGCACAGCAAAAGAAATCACCAAAAGAGTAGGGCGAAAACCCACAGACTGGGAAAAAATTTTTGCTAGCTATCCATCAGACAAAGGTCTAACATCTAGAATATACAAAGAACTCAAAAAAATTAAACCTCCTA
>PVJO010016900.1:0-40655 GCA_004026905.1 Hystrix cristata
TCCATTGTGTAGAAAAACCACATCTTTTTTAGCCATTCATCAGTTGTTGGGCATTTAGGTTGTTTCCAAGACTTAGCTATTACAAATTGTGCTGCTATGAACATGGTTGTGCATATATCACTGTGATATGATGATTTTAATTCTTCTGGGAAGATACCCAGCAGAGGAATAGCCAGGTCAAATGGAACCTCTAGTTGTAACTGAATATGACTCTTAAGAAAAATTAAGATAGTGATTTATTTCACCAGCTATAACTCATCTCACATTTTATAATGTATTTAGGAAAATGCTAGCCATATGTATTTATCATATATATTATACACACACACACGTATATATACACATATATATAGCTTGTATGACCCTTTTTCCTCACTTTGCGTTTCAAATTGTTAATCTGATGGGCTGAAAGTGACTTCACATAGTATGTAAATGAAAGGTCAAATACATGTAACCAACAATATGGTTGATCCAGATAGGAAGATCTGTTTCAGCAGCTGCATTTTTAAAAATGAAATTCAGTGTGCATCAGCCCGGGAGCTACAAATTCAAATGGTTAAGGACATAGACTTTGAGGTTAGACACATGTATGAGCCTAGCTTTGCCACTTTCAAACTGTTTGACCTTGTCAGGGTCACTGCTCTAAGCCTCAGTTTCCTTACTCATTGTGTGTGGAAAGTTATAATGCTTACCACATAGGTTAGCTCTGAAGATCATGGTGTAATGCTCTTGAAGCACTTAGAATAGTGTTTAACAGATGGCAGGTGCTAGCTATGCATTGTTCTTGTAAGTAATGTTGTGTAGGTAGCAAACAGTATAATTCTAATTTTTGTGCTCTTCAGACTACACTGTACTTGACTGGCACACTTTAAGTAAGCCATAACCCTTCTGACATTATTTAGAAGAGAGTTACCAGCCTGAAAAAAACTGCTTGTTAACCTTCTGTAGAGGTTATGGTTGGGTGGTTGGTGGTTGGGTGGGGAGATGAGCATAACTGAAGAAGGGTGTTACATGCTATGACTAGGCTGCCTTGATACAGGGTACGTGAGCACAAATTTCAGTTTAGGAAAATCTTTTCAGTTTTCAGAGTCCCTTAAATGTAATAAGTTCTTTTGGTAAATAACATGATTTGCTATTGGAGATGTACAAGCATCTGCTGAGTTATCACTTCATTGAAATTTGTGGAAGGTTGGATTTTGATGACTTTTAAGATCTCAGACAACCTTGAGTTTTGGGGGTTATATATTATCTTGTTATTAAAATATAGATAAAAATCTGTTATTACTGTGTTGAACTCAGAATGAGGACTTAGAATTATCTGCTGTTACCAATTTGCAGTAATAATAGATTCTAAAATATTTTGCTCTTAATTGCTCAAAGAGTAGGTCATTTTGTCAAAATGTGTGCAGTACCTTCTTTTTCTCTTTAACATCGTTCCCTCATTCATTCATTTATTCTCCACTGAGTTTTAGATGATAAAATGCTTCATCAACCCACTATAATAGTTTTGCTTCCTTAAGTCTCCACCTCTTGCACAGAGTGTGTGTGTGTGTGTGTGTGTGTGTGTGTGTGTGAATGATATATATATTCATGTGTTCCTTTAAATAGTTTTAACATTTAGCAGCATTTGTTATAGCAAGTACAATTTTATGGACTGTCTTCTTTTATATATGTGGATTTTGTTTATTGACAGTTACCTGGAAGATATTGACATAGAATATAAGGGAGAAATACATTTTATTGTAAAGTAAATGATATATTTCTGTTAGTAGTATTTGAATTGAATAAAGACATTTTGGATAATGTTTTGTCAGCTTGTAAACAAATATTACAATTAGGTTTAGAAATTGCATATACATTCATTTAAATATGACTTAATGCATTAATTTTGATCAGTTTTGTATGTACACGTGAAGGCATAAACTTGTTTTCTTCTGAGACACTGAAAATTAGCCTCTCTTTCTCAAATCAAGAAAGCTGTCAATTTGTCATGTATATGAAAATATAAAGTAAGTTTTTAAATGTATAGTGGTTCCTAGCTTTACTTACCACACATCTAATTAATTATAGCATGTGGGAATAAATAGTGTTCACATTCCAAGTTGTTTTAATTAGGTTGTAAGTGACCTTGGTTTTAGCTTTGTGAAATGAGATTATCTGTAAATAATGAGCATTGGTAATTATGAAGATAAAATTTGTATAATTCTCTGCAAGCAACGTGAGTAGTGTAGCACATTTTCC
Source organism: Hystrix cristata (assembly GCA_004026905.1). Lineage (NCBI taxonomy): Eukaryota > Metazoa > Chordata > Mammalia > Rodentia > Hystricidae > Hystrix > Hystrix cristata. The sequence goes on from PVJO010016900.1 coordinate 2,242, forward strand.
CTCCTAGCAATAAATGCTGTTCTAATTTTCATGGTCATTTTATTAATGTCATTTGTGTCTTTATTTTAGAATGTATGAATATTTAGTAGTTTTCTGTACCACAGACCAAACTAAGAATATAATTTATGAAGTTTGAAATCACATTAACTGCTTTTTTGTAGTTACCCAATATTCAATTTCATGTGAACAGAAGTGTCAGTTCGAGGTTTTTTCAGTTGCTCCAGTTTTAACGTTTCATTCTTCCATTATCCTTCAGCTTTAGTTTTTAATACACACATTATTTATATTATAGACAAATTTAAAATAACTTATTTTCTCAAAGACTCCCTAAATTGAACAGTTTTTCTTTGCATACTACAATTCCTATACTATTTATTACTTTACTGCATAGAATGACTAATTTTAGAAATACACATCTTTATATTTAAAAAGGAAATATGTGGTGTTTCTGTTTGTTTTTTAGTTTGACTTATGAGAATCAGAATTCCTGTTTTCTTTTGCTTGAGGCCTTTTTGATCATGCACTAATGTGTTATATGTTTTTTATTCTTGTACTTTGCTTAAAATTCCAGTCTTGAATAGAGAATTTGTTGATTGTGCTACTGTAATACATAGCATTGCTCCAGCTTCATAAAATAGGCTTCTGGAGCTTTCTTGCTTTTTCTGTTTTTTGTTTGTTTGTTTGTTTGTCTCTGTAAGAAAGATTATCCATGGCATGAAGGTTTAATACTAGTGTGTTCTAAAAGTATATAGTCTCTTGTGTCTTATGGACTGCAGATTTTAATTGTCAATTCAAATTTTAGAGTAGTTGTCATTTCTTCCAACTTTATATTTCTTCTTTAATCAATTTTGAAAATTATATTTTTTCTACAAAATTAGCCATTTTATCTGAGTACCCAGCGTGTTGCTGCAAAATAATTCATAATGCATTTGCTTTTTAAATTTTTGCACTAGATTTGTTATGTTAGCCCTTTCTTTAAAACTACCTTTTCTGTACTTTTTGGCTCATTTTTTTTAGTGTTTGCTTTGCTTTCAGAAACCATCTTTGTTTTTATTGCTCTTTTTTTGTTGTTTTTTTTTTTTTTCTCCACATCCATTTTAACATTTATTCCTACAGCCTATATTGGTTTTAAATAATAAGCCATCTGACAGTTTTCCTCTCTTTAGGTACGTAAAATGTTAGTTCAAACCTGGAGTCTTCTTCCTACATTTAGTTATAACAGGTGTTTTTGTTTCATAATGGAAACGAGTATGTACTTGAAATTTTTTAACTGTTCACAATTCCTTCGTTTCCTATGTGAACTGTAACTGTTGAAAAAGTAACACAATATAGATTACAATGAAAAATTCTTACACATGTATATTTTATGACCTGATGTCTTAAGCTCATAGGATATACCCAATTGATCACTAAATTTTTCATTTTGTTACTTGCTCATTTTCCCTACAGATTTGTTAAGCATCTTTTACATATAAGACATTTTGCTATACAGATTTCATTCAAACTACAAGTGGATAATTTACCAGCTTTAGAAAAATTTATCAATAGGAACAGAGATAATAATAGTTTTATAATTCCTCCCTCCCCCTCCTTTTTCGTCTTTCTCTTCCTCTTCCCCTTCTCCTTTTCTCCTATTTCTCTCTCTTCGTCCTCCTCCTGCCCTTCCTCTTCCTCCTCCTCCTTCTCTTCCTCCTCCTCCTCCTCACTATATATAAAATCTCCATATCTTTGTTGCTTTTAACATACATCTGTTATTACTGTCTTTCACTTCAGTTGAATTCTTAGTACTCTGTAATTTTATTTGGTAACTATTTTTCATTTCTACATTTCTCCGTGGTTCTTTTTTAATACTTACTGTTTTTGTTTTTATATTTTAATTTATAAATTCTTTTAATTTTTTGTTGTTGATCTTTTTGAGCTTCAAAATACTACTTAAACTTTTTATCACATTCTGTGTTACTTTCTTCTGGAGGGAACTTAGGTTTTTTGACTGTCATTTTTTTAGCATCAGATTTTACTGTATGATTTAGAATTTTAATTTTTAGTTCAGTGTTCACTTGAAGCTTCTCCTTTTCTACTTTCCTCCTTACTCGCTCCCCTAGATTTATAAAGTAGATTTTTCCCAGGTATCATTTAGGTAGTAGTTGTTTCCAGCACCATTTTATGAGCAGGGGAACTTCATGTTTATCCCTCGTCTCCAGCTAAGACTGGCAGTGGTTCCTACTTCACAGGGATCAGTTTTCATCTAGTTCATCCCATAGGAGCCAGATATGTGACTGTATTTCCAGAACTGGAGCGCCCCTGGTTACAACTCTAACCCTGCTCAGTGCTTTCCCCTTTTTGCTATTTCTGGTTGAGATATTTACCTTGTTTTTAAGAGTATCTCTTTTGTTTTTTCTCGCTTTCTATCTTACTGGGGGAAATGCATTAAAATATGAATTTAATGCCACATTTTCTTCTTCGTTAATAGTGCTAGTCCTCTCAGAAGTCATCTTCCTTCCTCTCTCAAGCATAAGAGGAAGGAGTTTGTCAAGCTATTTTCATGAGGCATTTAAAAGTAAAATATATGTTAATGTTTATTTAAAAAGAGAAATAACTATTATCTTTAAAAGCAGTATTTTATAATAGCAAACTATTTAAGGGTTAATAAAAACTTTTCTAAGCCTTATAAAACCTAAATAAAACAAATGATCAAATTTGGTATGTAATTTTACACACAATCAGTAACCAGTCTTTGATCAAAGTAATGAAAAGTTCATCATGATGGTTATGTTATTTTTAATAAGAATAGCTTAACTGTAGCACTTAAAAGTATTCTGGTGATTCTTAGAAAAATAAAAGAAGCAACAACCAAAAAGTCATTGTCAGTTATTGTTAAGCCTTATTTGTTTGGCTTTACTTTAGTAATTTTAACAGTCTCTGGTTATGTGAGTAAGGGTTTTCATATTCTTTTTCATATTCTTTTTGCATGGTTTTACATCTTCCAACTCCCTCAAGTGGAATGGTCTCCTGATAAATGCTGTAATTTTTATTTCGCATGTCAGTAAAGTAAGAGACCAAGTATTATTGCCTGGGTGTTCCAGTCTACCATGAAATGTAGTAAATCTCATACAAATATTAAAAGGGTATAATGAGTTTCAGGTGTTTCTCTCAAAAATGTTACTACTTCCTCTTGTTAAATAAATGATGCCTTTCTGACTTACTTCACTTTATAAATCTGTCTGTTCCAATGCTCAATTAGAATATTCATCGCTGTGTGTAAATTGCTACTCTTCTTACCTGGGTTAGTTCAGAATGCCTCATTTTTTCTTGAATATAGTAATTACCCTACACATAATTCATTTCCATCCCTAATTTCTTCTAGATTAAAGGTTTTACTTATTAATTTAGAAGGTTAAATTGTTAAACATTAATTTTGTTGTTATGATGAGGTACTATTAATATTATTTAGATATATTGCATTGGTAAGATTTTCTAGAAATATTATGTCAGCATGACTCTCAAGCGATTAAATTGTGTTTGACCCAAAAGTTTTTTGTTCGAAAAATAAATTTTGAAAGAGGAAATAAATTTAAATTGTTTAGTCATTAGACCTATACTATTGGACTTGATCTGCTTTGTCAGGTCAAGGTTTTTGTATTTAAAAAAAAAAGTTTTTGTATTTATAAAATTTCTGATGTTCATTCTAAATATAGTAAAAGTATTTTCTAACATAAATAATTGATGTTTTGTGTACTTAGACAAAAATTGAGAAAATTGGTAAATAAGCATCTCATTTGTATTATTTAAAAATAAAATAATTTTACTATTTTAAGTAGTATATGTTTATTATAGAAAAGGTACAGAGGATAAAAATGACAATGAAAAGTATACAATTAGTATTATCTTTCTAGCATTTTTATTAGGATTTGTTTGCATATTTAACTCAAAAAGACATAATTGCCTAAACTTGGAAGCAAGCAAGATATTGTTCATTAGGTGAATAGATATACAAACTGTGGTATGGCCCTGTAACAGAGTGTGATTCAAAGATAAAGTTAAAAAAAAAAAGTCAGAAAAACTTTAAATATTTCTGAGTGTAAGAAGCCAGTCAGAAAAGGTTGCTTGCTCTAAATCTCATGACCTTCTGGACAAGTCAGAACTGGAGATAATGAAACAATCAGTGGTTGTCAGGGATTGGAGAACAGAGAAATGGATAAACAGTGAGGAATTTTTATGGAGGTGAAATTATTTTTTGTATTATTGTAATCATGGATACATGCCATTACAGTAATTATCCATTTGTCCAAACCTATAGACTATACAATACAAATGGTGAACCCTAATGTAAACTATGGACTATTGAAAGCTAATTGGTAGTAAATATGCTACAACTATACAGATACATTTTGCACTATAAATACATTTATATCCCATCTGTATGTCAGCAGCATATTTCACATTAGACTCAAAATATCTTCCAGGTTAGTGATACCTTTTTTGTGATAACTGAAATATTTCATATTTGCTCTCCAATATGGTAGCTACTAGACACATGTGGCTAATATGACTGAGGAATTAAATTTTAAACTTAACTTTTGTTATTTAGCATATAGCCTCATGTCTATCAACTGTAGCATTAGCCAGGGTATTATCTGAATCAGACAAGGTAGACAAGTGCTGGCCAATGATTAATACAGTTAAATGGAATTGATAGTTGATTGAAAAATAGTACCCTAATTACTGATTTAGGAGCTCTTCTTTATTCATTATTGTGCAGTTTTTTATGGTGGTCCTGTCCAACATTTGAATCAGTAATTTGCATAAAGACATGTTTATAAAACTTGCAAAGGTAAGATTCAATATTGGTAGCAATTACTGAGGCATGGATAATAGAAGTTGGATTTAGAAAGCTTTCAAAAGATTAAAAATGAGGAAACAGTTCAGTAAGAAACTGAACTGTATGGCAGGTCCATTTGGAGTTCTAGGCTTCAAGAAAATTATGTAAAGACAGGAAGCCTAGTGTCATAGCACGTACCTGTAGTCCCAGTGCTCTGAGTTACTAAGGCAAAAGGATGATAAATTTGAGCCCAGACTGATCAATTTAGTGAATTAGTGAGATCCTTTCTCAAGAAAAATTAAAAAGGGCTGGGCTGTGGCTCAGTGAGAAGGCCCCAAGTTCAGTTTTCACTACCCTGTGCACATGTGCCACATAGACACACACACACACACACACAGAGGACAGAATATGGTAGGCATGCCCTGATAAAAATTCGTGTTGAAAAATTAAAACCAAAAGGTTTTACTTGGCTGTACATTCAGTTTGAGTTAACAGTGTGTTTGCTTTTATGTCTACACTATGTTTGTAGAACTTTAACATCTAGTCCAAAATTACTAACTCTGATCTTCCTTGATAGAATTATATTTGAAATATTTTCAGTTTAAGATGCCATTTGTAAAGAGGCACAGTAAAACGTACTTTTTAAAAGGAAGCTGGATGGCAAATCATTTGAAACCAAGTATATGAATTTGAGAGTGAAGTGTGCTTATATTGCCCGGAGCAAGTTTTTGAAGAGGTGTCCTATAGAAGAGCTGTTATGGTCGTCTTCTGTGACCCAGAAGGTACAGGTAGTGTGATAGATGAAAACTCTAGTATGAATGATGGAGTTCAATATAAGGAAAGATTTTTGTCATTAAATGTTCTCCAGCACTAGCGTGATTTGCCTTATGGGTGCCTATTAGCAGAAATGTGTTGAAGATTCATCAGCTAGAAAAAGCTATCAATAATACTAGTAACTATTTACTGAGCACTTACTGTCAGACACTGCTAATTCCTTTTTAGCAGAGAGTTTAAGAAGTTTGCAAAAAGTGGAATTGGAATATATGCATACACATATCACAAATCTCTGAAAGAATGCTAAACCAATTATGTATGTATCAGAGATTTTTGTTAATACTTGCTACGTGTTTACTTATTTCCTAACAAGTGGTAGTTGATTATTAGATACTTTTGTAGTCTTTTCTTTATTCTCTCATTATTATTTTTAAATGATAGTATTAAGTATTAGTATTTTGCATACATAGCAAAGATTCACTGAATATATTTTCATGTCAAAAACATATGTAATAACATGTTTTATAGGCAGAGCACTTACCACCTTGTCTGGGACATAAATATGGTAAAAGTATTAGGTATTGTTATTAACATGATATAAATTATTTTGTATACTTTTCTTCCTCCCCTATTTGATTGTGATTTGTTTTAGTAATTCTAAACACTCGATATTAATTGCTTATCATATATAGGTCACCATGACAAATACATTTATGTATATTAGTCCACATCTCTACACCATACAAAGTATTCCTTACAGTTTAGAAGACAAGCTTCGAGAAGGTGCCTAAAGTCCTAAAGCTAGTTACCAGTAAGCTCATGATTTGAGTTCTGATTGACTGTTGTCCAGTACTAACCTGCTGTGTTACAACGGCATTCATAAATTTGGTACATTTTTAAATTTAGTTGACCTGTAAGAAGAAATATAAATGTGACCAAGTCTCTTAATTTAGAATGCAAGAAAAGAACTTTTGAAAGTATAAGCAGAAATGGGACCAGTGGGTTTGTACTACTCTGTATTTCTTTAAATTTTGTAAAGCACCAACAATTTTCAGAAACATCATTTGTTTAATAACATTTCAGAAAAAATCAAATATAACTGTCACCTATAAAATATTCTGACATCAGAAAAATTACAATGTTAATAAACTTTCATAACTTTTTATACCTTCTAGCCAATTTTGATAATATACCTAACATGTATAGTCATTTAGTTTTAAATTATTTACAAATGTATACCTGACAACATTATAAAATACACATAGGAAGAATTTAAAAGACTGCTATAATAAAAAATAATACTAACTTAGGTTCTGCTTGTATGATCGCTTTGATTCAGTTCTCATTGTTCTTTATCTTTAGAACAATGAGAAGCCATTGGAGAATTTTTAGCAAAAGATGGAAGAGGAGGTAGCATACATTGATCAGTTCTGGATATAAAATTCACTCTGATTGGAAACGAGAATGGTTTGGCAGATGTTTTGGATAGATGTGGAGAAGTCATTTAGGATCACCTTTTGACGGTCTAGGTAACAGATATTTGGGAGATTGAAGTAGACAAGCAGAAAGATTTGAAATCTGTTCAGTAGTTGAAATCCAAAAGAATTTGGTATTGGGTTGGATGGCAGGCATAAAGTGGGTAAGTGGAGTAAGGAGGTGTTAAGGATGCCTTTAAGGCTTTTTGACTTGTGTAACTACAAGGATGGCAGTGCCATGCAATGGGAATAAGAACATTTAGGGAAGGATGAAGCGAGTAGAAAACCATGGACAGTTTTATATATGTAGAATTCTAAGAGACCTTGTGGTCTTTAAGTGAAGATGATAACTAGGCAGTTAATACATGGAGCTCAGAGTGAAGATCTGAGAAAGATACTTAAATTTATAAGTTTTTAGTATGTGTTTACTAGTAGAAGTTAAGGAATTGGTTTTGAACAGCTAACAAGAGAAGATGGAGTGTGGGTAATCTTAAGGAAGTCTCGCATTTAATTGCAAAGAAAGTGAGCCTAAAAGAGGAGCAGGAAGGGAACATTGCCAGGATGGTGGGTTGTGTATCAGGAGTGATAATGTCTGCTGGACATGGTGCATGCCTGTAATCCCAGCATTCTGGGAAGCTGAGGCAGGAGGATCACAAGTTTGAATGGGCAAATTTAGCAATTTAGCAAGAGCCTGTCTCAAAACTAAATAAATAAAAGGGCAGGGGATGTAGCTCAGTGTGAAGACCCTAGATTCAGTCAGTCCCCCATGTGAGAAAGAGCCAGACACAAAGAAACAGGGAGGGAGAGAGAGAGAAAGAAGAAAAGGAAAGAAGAAGAAAATAAAAGGGTCCTGTATCATGTATGCAATAGGAAAATTGGTTTCAAGAAAGATAAGGAATATTTAGCAGTGTAAAATGACGTATTCTTAAAGTCCAAGGATGGAGCCAGAAAAATATTCATTATTTTTATCAAATCTCCGAGTATCATTCAAGCAGGATGGACAGTAATAGATAATCCAGGTTGAGCATTCCTAACTCAACTCTGAAATCCAGAATGCTCCATAGTCCAGAACAGTGAATGCCAGTGTGATACCACAAAGGCAAAATTCCACACCCACCTCATGTAACAGGTTGCAGTCAAAATGCATGTGCATGAAAATTATCTTCAGCCTATACATTAAAGTTTGTATATCAAACTTAAGTGAATTTCATGCTTAGTCTTGGGTCCTGCTCCCACAATATTCCAAAAATATGAAATCCAAAGCACTTTTGATCCCAAGTATTTTAGATAAGGGTGTTCAACCTGTAATAGATCTGCTACTGAAAAAGTTTGCATAGATATATCCTATTGTTACTTTGCTTTCCATGTTTTATACTTTGAAGATATCAAAGTCTCAAAAATGTTAATCTACAAAATGATTTGTTCTAGAATTCTAGGTAAATGAGATGATAGTCAAAGATTGGTAGTATATGGGACTTCTGTTCATAACTTTATTCCCCTTTTTATATAGGCAAGGAGAAAGTTTTTGCTATTTGTGTAAAATACAAAGACTACAAATGAAACAATTAGATTTGTTATTTATTAGATTATAGTGAATTTATTGGTTAAGTATGAACACTTATCTCTCATATGGTTATTTATACCTATTTGCCTTAGTTTTGTCTTTGGAAATTACATAATATGTTTTTTTCAGTATTTTATATAAGAGCCTTTTAAGCATTTTGTGTAAGAGCCTTTGAAGGCAACTGTTATAGTCTACTCACGTACTCATAGATGGGGCTTTTGGGAGGTGATTGGATCATGGGAGAATGACGCTTATCAGTGAATTAGGCCACTGATGAGTTTATAGTTAAATGTAATGTTGGGAGGTAAAGCCTGGTTGGAGGAAGTGGGTCACTGGAGGTGTGACCTGGGAGGGTCTGTCTTCCCTTCTCCCTGGATCCCTCTCCCTGCTTTGCCAGCCATGCCATGAGCAAGCTGCTCTTCCATGCCCCACTGACGTGCTGTCCTGAAATCTCTACAAACTGCCAGTCAAAATAAACCCTTTGTCTTTTAAGTTGCAGATGTGAGGTATTGTGTCCCAGTGAAGAGAAAAGTAACTAAGTTACCATTGATGCATTTTTTTTTTTGTAGCCTTCATTGCAATTTTTGTTCATTTAAGGATGCAAAAAACTATCTTTCTAGGCTTTCCTGGAATTTATTTGTGTGACCAGGTTTCTTCATTTTATATAAGTACACATGAGTTTTTAAAACCTAAATAGGTTTTGTAGTAAGCTCTAATACTTCTTAGATCTATCCAGATTATATCAGACTGTAAAATTTGATTCATGCACTATATAAACACTTAATACATTTGGTTTCTACTCATTTATGTGTCCTTGGTAAAATTGTTGAACAGGTTAGAGCCATGACCAAACTTGATATTGAGATCAATCCCATAATCTACTTTGTTATTAAAAAATGTCCCACTTACATCAAGATATTCCACTTACTGTGCATCACTAGTTTTCAGAATGCCTATTGTCTATTTGATGTAGAAATGGTTCTTTCTTTTTCAGAGATCTTTTTGTAACTCCAAATAGACTTTCTCTCTTTTCCTTTTAATGATTTCTTCAATGTTCACTAGATGGAAACAGAATAGAACTGATAAATCTTGTGTAAATATTGAAATTTTATTTGCTTTAAAGCCTATTTTAGTGATTGTTTATTTCTGCAACATTTTTGACTAGTCTGAGAAACAGAGTTCAGACCACACAGTATCCTGACCAGAGTTGTTTTACCTTGAAATAATGTTTGGGTTCTAAATCTTTAGCAAATCCAAGTACACTTTGTTCTCAGGATTTTCAAACCCTTAATTTATCTCTGCAAAATCTGACTTGAAAACAGATTTATAGTTCTTATTTAGGCCCACTATATCTCTTGCTACCAAATTTTACAAGATTTATAGTATAATTTTCCTTGGTATATTATTTAAAAGGTTTAACATTACTTTTTATTTCTCTTTTGTGGTAATACCTGTGATAGATTTGCTAATAGTATTGGAAATTTAGCACCACTATGACATAGTTTCTATTAGAATAGCAGTGATCTTATTCAGTATATGATGGCAAGTAGAATTTACCTTCCTTGAGAGACCAAAAAGTACATTCATCTGTTAAAAATATTGCATTATCAAGAGACTAGTAAGTAATTTTTTTGGCATTTTAGGAACTTTGTCTTTTGATTACTTTTTGACTGTTTCCATTCATTAGTTTAATGAAGGACTACTTTAGTCTAATAATTTGATTTAATGAAAAATGTTTTATGATGGCGATAATTCTAAGATCCTTTGTCTTTTCAAAAATACTTTAATAGTTACGACTTTAACAGTATACATCAGGAAAAGGATGTTAGCTGTCATTATCTATTATAATGTCTTCCTTAACTCTCATATCATTTATACTCAGGATAGTGAAACTTGCCTTTTTATAGTTTGAGTGTTGGATTCTTCTAATTTTTTAAAAAAATCTCTTTAGCAAATGTCTGTTTCTGTACCCATAGTTAGCTTTTCTCTCTTCACTCTTACTTAATTTGATAGCTTCGGGAGCTTGTATCAGTCAGTGTATAGAGTAGTGATCCAGACAGCTGTACCTTTACAAACAGGCACTCTGAGTGCCAAATGAGTTTGCTGTGCAAATCTTGGATGAGAGCTGCACCTGCTCTCAATGTGGGCGAAAATGGCAAATGTTATAGAAGGCGTAATTTTGAGATTGCTTTAATAGCAGTTGATCTCAGAACTCTGCTGGAGATTATTTACTTTGGAGTTTTAGAAGTTTTGTTAGTCACAGTTAAACAACTTTCTTGTCTTTTTTGGCCAGGAATTAGGTGTATTATTTTTAAGAAATAATGTGCTCTTTGTGCTGTGATCCTTTGCTTGGGCCTTGCATTAGAAGTTATCTTCCAAATATGCTGGTGGTTTTTTAAAGTTATTATGGGTTGAAAATTTAGAACTAGAATTTAACTAGTATTTATTATGTATGAGCATCACATTTTGGACTGAATAATTTTGAATGGCTAAAAATATATGTAAGGGTATCTCTGCTATAATTATTTACTTTCTTATGGAAGAAATGGTCTTATTTTAAAAATTCCTTGAGAGTTGACAAGATTCATACCATAGATAAAGAGCGTTTTCTATTACAATTTCTTTTGGATGTGGGGGGAAAGTATATAGGTGTTTTTTTGGTGTTTTGTTTAGTTTTGTTTTGTTTTTAATTCGAAGTTTCTTTAATACCATCCTTCACCTTAAGGACAGGCCTTGTGCCTTACTAACAATTCAAAATACCCATTTAAAATGTTTTACCAAAGTCGATTTGAATGTACAGTCATGGTTACTAGAAGTTGGAAGCAGGAGAAAGTGAACAAAGGATGACTGGATTAGATCAGTGCACACTGTATGTGTATATTGAAATATCAAACTGAACCCAATTAATATATACAAGTAATATGTTAATTCAAAATAAACAGTACAATTTAAAAAGAAAATACTTTGAAGAGAATCCTATATAAACTTTATCTTTTGACTCATAAGTAATTTTCTTTGTTAGTTTTAAATCATTTGGGTTCATAAGCTTTTTTAAAAAACAGCTTCACTGAGAGACAGTTCACATATAATACGGTACACCTATTTAAAAGTGTATAAATCATTGCTTTTAGTATATGCACGGATATGTGTAATCATGATCACAATTTTAGTGTATTTAAATCATCTCAGAAATAAATTGAAGACCTTTAATTGTCACTCTCCATCCCTCTACCTCTCCAGCCCCCTACCTTCTCTCCTCCTAAAGAACCAGTGATCTACTTCTGTCTACAGAGATTTCCCTATTTTGGACATTTCTTAAAAATAAAGTCATGCAGTATAGTCTTTTGTTACTGATTTTTTCACTTAGAAAAATACTTTCAAAGTCCATCCAGGTTGTACACTACTTCATTTCTTTTTGTAGAGGAATTATATTCCATTTACAGATATACCACCTTTTGTTTATCCATTCATCAGCTGATGAATAAATATTCTAGTTGTTTCTATCTTTAGTCTATTGTGAATAGACAAATTTGTATACATGTGTTTGTTTGTATACCTATTTCTGTGCCTTTGATTGTATACCTAGGAGTAGATTGTTGAGTCATACAGTAATTTTATGTCTGACTTACTGAAGAACCAACAAAATGTTGTCCATGGCAACTGTACAATTTTACATTTCTACACATAGTGTAAGGATTCTGGTTTTTCCACTTTCTCATCAGTGCTTACTATTTCTCATTTTTAAAGCTTTCTAGTGGATGTTAAATAATATCTCACTGTGATTGTGATTTGTAGTTTCCTAGAAACTATGTATGATGTTAGCTCCGAGTTTTTATAGATGTCCTTTGGTAAGGAAGCTCCCTTCAAGCTATTTTTATCTTGAAAGATGGAAATTGTCAGTTTTGTTTTGCATCTGTCGATCACGTGATTTATTTTTTTCTCATTTGTATAATGTCATGTTTCAGACATTTTCTTCATTTGAGCGAACCTTGTGGTCTTAACATTACTTGCACTTTGTCCTGGTATATAATTTTTTTAATAGAGTGCTGGATGTAGATTGCTAGTATTTCGTGAGGATTTTTGTGTCCATATTTCAATGAGATATTGATGTGTAGTTTTCTTGTGATGTGTTTGTAGTATTGACTTCATAAAATGAGTGAGGAAGTGTTTCCTTTCTCTGCTGTTTTTTGGAATACTTTGTGAAGAATTGGTGTTAACTTCTTTTTTAGGGGGGAGGTGCTGGGGATCAAACTCAGGACCTGTGCTTGCTAGGCAGCTGCTCTACCACTGAGCTAAGTTTCCAACCCCTGTTAACTGTTTTAAATATTTAGAATTCAGCAGTGAAATCATCTGGACCTGGTGTTGGTTTGTGCGTGTGCGTGTGCGTAGTTTTGATTACTAATTGATCTCTTGTTTATTACAGGTATATGCAGATGGTCTTTTATCTTGAGTAAGTTTTGGTAGTTTATGTCTTTCTAGGAACTTGTCCATTTCATCTAATCTGTTTTATTTATTGATAAGACAATTGTTCATAGTATTCATTTTTATTCCTTTTTAATTTTGTAATGTTAGTACTGATGTCCCTCCTTCACACAAGTCTTCTGTGTTTTTCTTGGTTAGTGTAGATAAAAGTTTGTTCATTTTATCAGCTTTTAAAATGTCATCTTTTGGTGTTCTTAATTTTTCTCTACTGTTTTTCTGTTTCACTTATGTTTTGTTATGCTAATTATTTCCTTCCCTCTGCTTGCTTTAGGATTCTTTGGTTTTTTTCTGGTATCTGAAGGTTGCAAATTAGTTTATTGATTGGAGGTCTTTTTTCTTTAGACATTTTTACCTACAAATTTTATTCTAGGCACTGTTGTAACTTTACCCTATACATATGCTCTGTTGTTCCTCACTGTCATTCATCTCACAGTGTTTCCCTTTTGATTAAATTTTAACCAATTTGTAATTTTTGTTTTATTTACCACATATTTGTGAATTTCTCAAGTTTTTGTTATTGATTTCTAATTTCATTTTGAACTATTTCTGTCCTTTACATTTATTGAGATTGTGTTATAGCCTAGTATATGACCTATCCCAGAGAATGGTTCACCTATACTTTCAAAAGGATGTTATGTTCTGCTCTTGTTGGGTAGCATGTTTTATACATGTCCGCTAGGTTTACCTCTATTTATTTAACTGCTGTTTAGTTTTATATCTGTTATTGAAGACTTCAGTCATTGCAGTTGAATTTATGCTTACTTATCCTTATTTTTGTTTTCATTTCATGTATTTTGGTAATCTCACAATATACATACACATTTGTGTTCTGTCTTTCAACACATGCACATTATATATTTTGTGCATTTGAATTATCATCTGGAATCACTTGCTTTCAGCCTGAAAAAGCTTTGCTTAATATTTCTTGTAAGGTACCTGTCTGCCACCAACACAATCTTCATTTTGTTTGGGAATGTTTTGCTTTCACTTTTGAAAGAGCTTTGCTGGATATAGAATTTTGGGTGGACAAATATTGTTTTGTTTTGTTTTATTTTGTTTTGTTTTAGCACTTCAAATACGTTGTCCCACCATTTACAGCCTTCACTGGTTTTGTAGCAGTTAATGTATTGGGACTTCTTGTTTTGTTTTGTTTTGTGGTGCTGGGGATCAAACCCACAGCCTCCTGCTTGTTGGCAAGCATTGTATCCTTGAGCAATATCCCCAGGCATTGAGGCTTCTTTTAAAGTGATTATTTTTCTCTTGCTGTTTTTTTCAAGACTTTTTTTTGTTTTATCTTTGACTTTGAGAATTTTCACTAAAAGTTTGTGGATTTCTGTGTTTATCATACTTGGAGTTCATGTGGGTTGGTAGCTTTTCTGGATATTTGGGTTGGTATTTTTTAATAAGCATGAGAAATTTTAAGCTGTCATTTCTTCTAATATTTTTGTGTGCTTTTCTCTTGTCTGTTTTGGGTAATCCTGTGTTGGTACGCTTAATGGAGTCCCACATTTCTCTGACTCTGTATATTTTTCTTTATTTGTCTTTCATTCTTTGGATGTCATAATCTCTGTCTACCTGTTTGAAAACACTTTTCCAGCTCAAATCTATTGTTGATGTCTTAAAATGAATTTTTGTAACAGTTACTATACTTTTTAACTCCAGAGTTTCTGTTTCATTCTTTGTAAAATTTCTCTATCTTCCCTATTTAATTTGGTCTGGTCTTTATATCTTTATTTATGATACTTACCTTGGAGACTTTTTTCTGTTGGATTTGATATCCGGTCATATTCACAGATATTTTCTGTTACTTGCTTTTCCCCTCTTCCACTGTGCATGGATTATACTGCCCATTTCCTTGAGCTTGTTTATCTATCTATCCATCCATCTATCTAGAAATTGGAGCGTATATTATAGATAATACATTGTTCCAACTCGTGGTAACTGCCTCCTATCTCTAGGGCTAGTTACTGCTACACATTTTTATTTTTGCTTAGTGATTATCTAGATCATTTCTGTGAAAACAATTCCATCCTGCTTCATTCCACAGGATTAAGCTTCTGGCAATCATGGAGCTGCACCTTTGGGGATGCCCGCAGTTATTTTGGGGTGAGGATCTTTTGGCCAGGGCTTTCTTTTCTTTCACTGACCACAACTAGCTTTTAATTTTAAGCTGATTTCTCCGTTGTTTGTAACATTTCCTTGGGGGACAGGAGGGATAAAATGCTCTGCAAATTAACTCAATAAATTTGTGGCTCCTTTGAGAAAAATAATTGCAGAGGCCTTTATTGATTTGCATTCTGTAGGTTTCAACTTCATGCCATGTTGCAGATGAAGTCACTTCTTTTGAGAAGATTGAGAGTGATCTGTTCGATGGTCTCATTTTTCCCCTAAATCAAAATCTCCAAGGCAGGCCTCTGGAGAAGCGGGTAGGGACATGGCAAGCATCTGTCTCTCTGAGTGACACCCCTACTTTAGAAGCTGAGTACTCAGTGCAGTACATGGGCAGTAGCACACAGTTTCTTCACTTGTGTTAGGTGGTGTGAAGTGACCACCTGTTATGAGTCAAGGCAAATGTGAAACCTCATTGTTTCCCATGGTGCTTGGCCCAAAGATAGAGCTCCTATTCCATTACTTTGTGCTCAGTGGAGAAGAGAGTTATCACACTAGGACCTTACTTACTGGGCACTGCCTCAGCTATAGGCATGTGGGAGCCCTCTGTTCTTGACTCTGCCACAGTGTCTTTTCAACTCCAGCTCTTGAAGCAGTCAGGTTTGGCGTTTCTGCATTGCTCATCTGGGAAAGGGGAGGGAGAGTGGTTTTGGTTCAAATGCCACAAACTTCGTACTGAGTTCCATTTGGAGATTCTTTTGAATAAATTTTTTATTTGCTATGTATCCTATGGACAATTTCCAGAAGATTTCAGTCGTGGTTATATTATGATTTCTCCAGTTTCATTGGGGAGCAGTGTTCAGGATCTTATGTTGGAAGTTGATCTCTTATAATTATCTTTAAAGTATTAGTGGGACGTACTTTATTTTTGGATTCAGATGGATGTAATTTCAAAACTCTATTAATAGCTGTGTAATTGGGCAATTTATATACATTTCTAAGGCTTAATTTTTGTAACTCAAAAAATAATAGTAAATTAATTTGAGAATAATATTAGGAGGATTTATTAGATAGCAGTAGTTAAGTGCTTATCTCAGCACCTGGCATACAATAAATGTTAGGTATACCTAGGATTGATAGAATATTATCATTATTTTGTTTCTTTTGTTTTTCTTTTAGGTACATAACTAGTAAAATGAACTAGTAAAAGAAAATATTTATTGTAAATAAAATATGTCATGTATACTTAACATAAATTTTTATCCAGTGATTTTGTGTGGATTCTTTCATAACAGAATTTGATTAGTATAACATCCTCACATGCAAAATTAGAGTATAACCATTCTGAAAAGGAAGTAAACCATGTATTTCCAGATCATACTTGTGGAATTCTAAAGGCTTTTAAGATTAGTTATGTTATACAGTTATGTAATTTAAAACCTCTGTATTCTAACATTGGTTGTATAGCTCTGAAATCAGTTTAATCTTTGGCAACTACTCCATAGAAGTACAAGATATGCATGGAAGTTTTTTATAAAGTTACATAAAAGATTTGCAGCTCTGTGTTTTAGGTGCCACATATTAGGTTTTAAAATATATGTAAACATTTCACATATAGTCTTGATTCATTAAAACATTCCAGCAGTTCTTTAAAATGACAAAGGTTACAGAGAAAGTTGTGAGGAAAATAGTACTCTGGACTCAGAAAAAACCAGAACACTGTTGAAAAGCCAGTTAAAACAACTTTACACTTTCTTTCGGTTATAACTAGAAAAATTGTGAAAATTTATTTCTATGTAACTTAGGAGTTATATATTCAAATCATAATTACTTTTAAAAATTGGATCATTGTATAATTATAAAATTGTAAATAGACTTTGTAAAGATGAAAGCTCCTTAAGATTTCATTTCTAAGTTACTCTTCTACTTTGTTCCTTTGTTTAATAGGATATTAGTAACCTGAAAAGTTAACTGCGAGCTCATAGCCATTTTATTTGTTTTCTTCTTTTATTAGTTATTTGAATTGCTGGGACCTGAAGGACTTGACCTTATTGAGAAGCTCCTTCAGAATAGAATTACAATTGTGGATAGATTTCTTAATTCTTCAAATGATCATAAATTTCAGGCTCTTCAAGGTAAGAGACTATGCAGTGGTAATTATAATTTAAAGGAAAGATTCATTGGTTAACACATCTCTTTAATATAATCGCATTTTTATATCCTTTGGTCTGTTATATAGCTTGCTAGTTCTGTTTTATTAAGTAGGTTTTAGATACAGATTTATGAAAAAAATTAAGAGACCCAAGTAGGAATGTATGACATTATTTCAATATGATATTTTTTTGTAAAACATGAAATCACTTATAGTAGATAGTATTTTTTAAAGCAAATACATATAATATTTACTACAGGCCAGGTAGAATGCTATTTGCGAACTTCGAAACTGGTAGGTACAAGAATAATTCATTGAGCACTTGCATACCTTCATCAGTCATTAATATTTTTCTTCCATTGTCCCTTTTTCTAAACACACACACACATACACACACTTCCATTTAAAATACTGGCTGAATAGTGACTTGCAGTTACAGACGTTGTAATATTTCACTTATAAAATTTTTATCATAATGTAAGAACAATGACAGTCTCTACTTAACTGTGATTCAGTCATCAATCTCAGCAATGTGAACACCTGTAGTATCACATATTAAAGTTTTAAAAAGTAAGAAAATTACGGATTTGGTTAGGAAGCCAAAGCTACAAAAAAATTTCTTGCTGTGTCATAATACAGTGATGCCAGACTTGGGTTTTAAGTGATAAACAGGAAAATGAAATTTCTTACCTTTACCCAAATGTATTTTGCCAGCCTTATAAATAGTTTGGGATGTTTAAAGCATAAGAAATTACACACCTTCAGCATCTATGTCGGCTTGTAAGTAAGTTACATGATTATGGCACTAAAAGAAAGTGTTAAAAACAGCCTTGATTTTAAATCCAGACTATCTCCAATAATGATAAGATGTTCTCAGAAGCCTAAAGTTGTTATGGAATTGTTAGAAACTTGGAAGAGTGAAACTTAGTCTGCCTTCCTGCAAGTCTCTTGATCCTAAGTGTACCGAAAAGTTCTAAACTCTCTTACTCCATGAGGGCTCCTGCCTGTAGGATCGTACCTGATGAGACACATTGCAGTAAGCCAGTAAAGGTTTAGGAGCATTAAAAATAGGTATCTGTGAGTGGGGAAAAAAAAAAAAAGAGTTAAGTAATCACTTTAAAAAAAAAAAAGTGATATAAATTCTGAGAACTTGGTGTTTCTTTGCCAGTCTCCTAAAGGTTATGGTAGAGATGTTTACTGATTCTAGCATTTAATAGTAACTTTAACCTAAAGTTGAGTCCAACTTTACAAATTGGAATTGAAAGTTTTAGATGATGAGCTGGTAGTTTTATTTATTCTTAATATGTTTCATTATTTCTATTTCATGAATTTTATCGTTTTAGAATAACTTCTTAAAACAACATACTTTTTAGTGCAAAATAAATATTTAAAGTAAATATGTAATTTAAAATTTAAAAAAATATATCTGAGCCATCAGTATTCCCTGAAACGTTTTCTACTCTTCTCACACGACCATTGCTGTCTTATTCCATATTGGATCATTATTAATGTTGCTATTATTTAAGAATGATAATTATACTCTAGAAAATTTGTGCTTCTTAGACAAATAAATTTTAATATTTCTAAAGGTTATAGTAAAGAACTTGACAACAATATTGTTGAAAATTTTTTTAGCTGGATGTGGTGGTGCTTGCCTGTTAGCTCAGCATACTGTGAGGCTGAGGCAGGAGGATCCCAAGTTTTAGCCCGTTCTGGATGTTAGCAATGTAAGAAGTCCATATCTCAAAGTAAAAAATAAAAATGGACTGGAGTTGTAGCTCTATGAGAAGGTCCTCTTTCAGTCCCCCACAAAAAAGATAAGGTTTTGTAGGATTTTGTTGTATATGCATGATAAATTATTTTCCTTAATTTTTGAATAAGGAAATGTTCTTGAAGACAAAAAATTTCTAGATTTTTTTGTTAATCACTGTTCCCACTTATTTGTATATGTCAGTGTAAATTTCGTGTTTAATGATCCTTCAGAATTCTCTTATAATTGGCAAATTGTACCTTTTCTTTGTAAATGTACCTTAGTCAGCAAGTTAACTACCTTCTATCCTTTTATTTACCAAAATCACTATTTTAAGAGGGCAGTGGCTTCTTGTCATTTAGCATTTTCTAGCTTTTTTAGTGATTTTCTTTAAGTCTTTTTATCTAAATACACATCCTTCCTGCTCTGTCTTTATATTTATAACCAGGAGATGTAAGGTGACTGAGAAGTGACAGGGTACAATAAATGGCCTCTAAGTTGAGGATAGTTACAAATCTGTCTTAGGCAGGGCTGGCGTGGAGAATATTTTATTATAAAATCAAAATTCAGTTAATTGATGCTGTCAGTTAACAATTTTTGAGTGATAGAAAATTTTTTCCATCATAGTTACATTATTGTTTTTCACTAGAATTTATGTTAGAATTAGTTAAGATTATTTCATTTCTGTTTGTTATTCTCTACAGTTAGCTTAACCAACAAGAAGAACCATGAATTTAGATATTTATGTTCAGTCTTGTAGGATTCTAGTATATTCTAATTGAGATCTTACTAGACATATATTCCTTTAATTTTAATTTCTTTTTTGGATGATCACAAGTACATGTAATGAAACTATCTCATTACTATCACATTTGTTTAAAATGTTAATGACACTAGCACATAGTATTTAATATGTCATCTAAATTATTTACAGTTTCACACTTTCAAATGTTCAATGCCTATTTCTGATAACAAAATGGCATTATTCACATTTTTAAATACTCTGCTTATTACCTGTTGCTGATTTTGTGAGGTGAAGACAGTTTAACTTTTAGTTCAGAGTGTGTGTGGCAAGTGTCACAATGCTGCATTCTTTTTCCATCACTGAAAATTAATCATAAATTCAATTATTATTATACCAGTATTAGACTTCCTTAGAAAATCTTACAAGACTTAAATTGGAACATAATTATTTTTGGAACTACTCTAATAATTTTTTAGAACTTAGTTCTTATACAGATAGGATTATATTTTATAGTTTTGAGATACGCTTTCCTTTTTAAGGCTTGCACAGCCATTATGCAAGGAGGTTATTTCGTGTGGTGGAGAGTTAAATGATTTACTTAAAATCATGTAAAGATGCAGTGACAAATATCTGAAAATTGTGAAGATTTGGCCAAGAATGAATTAGAAAGCAAACTTTCCTTGCACAGTGTTGTTACAGTTTCTCCCATGCTCTGTATTGGATCTTATAATGTAATGAACATTGTGTTCTGTCAGAGTATGGACCAAGTCTCATTCCTTGTTGTCTTCCAGACCTAGCAACAGTGCCTGGGATGTAATAGGTTCTCAAATATAGTAAATGCTTTTTGACTTGGATTGTTTTAATGATGTTCTTGTCAGTTCTTTAGGCCTGCAGTGAACCAAGATACTAATACTTGGAAAGATGTAATTTAAAAAAAAGGTAATCCCATTAGAAGAATATCTAAACAGAACATCGAGTTAACCAAACCACAAACACAACTTACACTTTGTAAACATTTCCCTTGATGATTTTTCCTTCCTTATTTCTTTATTTACTTATTTGTTGTTGTCACAGTACTGGGGATTAAACCCAGGATGTTCGCACTGAGTTGCACAGCCCAGCCCTTTTTTATTTTGAATTTGTGACAGGGTCCCACTGAGTTTCTAAATTGGCCAAATCGAGCTTGAATTTTTGATCCTCCTTCAGCCTCCCAGAGTGCTAGGATTACAGGCATGCACCACTGTTCCTGGCTCATTCTTCCATTTCTTAAAAAAAACTGTATGTCAATGAGAAAGTATACCATGTTCTCATTTTATTTGCCTTGGCCATTATTTGTAAGTATCTCCCAAGCTAAAGCTAAAAAAATGTGATTCATTATGAGTAAATATTAACATGTTTATAGCTTAACAGAGTAAGCTTTTTCCTGTTACATAGGAAAAAGTTATATCTAATATGTAAATTTTTATTTTATTATACTAATGGTAAATTATAACTGATAATTATTATATTTTTGAAATTACATAGATGATTTCAAAATTATGTAATTGAATTTTTATGTCCTTAATGTAACATGAAAGAATTTATGTTAGTAACATTAAACTGTTGAATTTATAGGAAAATATTTCTGACTTTTAAGTCACTATGTAGTATTGTTTAGACAATGTTCTTTAAAGAACTGTCATTAAAAGCATACAGTTGACTATATCAGCTTTAAAAAGTGAATTGTTAGAGCTTTGTTCTATTTTGTGTTTTAGTAGGTAAAAAGAAATAGTTTTCATAAAGGTCAAGTCACCTGAGACTTACAATTTGTTATATTTAAAAATTTGCTTCCTAGACAATTGCAAAAAAATTTTGGGAGAGAATGCTAAACCTAATTATGGTTGTCAAGTCACTATTCAATCTGAACAAGAAAAACAGTTAATGAAACAATATCGCCGTGAAGAAAAAAAAATTGCTAGACGAGAAAAAAAGGCTGGAGAAGATGGAGAAGTTTCTGGAGAAGGTCTTACATATTTTGATCCCAAGGAATTGAGGATGCATAGGTAATAAAAGCCAGAAGCTAAAAAATACCTGCGTTGTAATTGTTACTTTTGCATATCGTTACCATTTTTTTGTTTAGCTTCAGCAATATAACTGATTGTTGTACTGTAATCCCATTTTCTTTTTTTAAATTTTATTTTAATGGTACATTTTAGATGTACATAGTGATAACATTCATCATAGGGAATTTGTACCTGTACATGACATATCTTGTGCTTCTTTTTTCCCCGTTCCCCTCCCCCTCACCCCCTCCTCCCTCCCTATCTACAAAAGCTTTGTTTCCATTTTTTCCTTCCATTTCTTATTTCTCTTGTCCTCATATAAGAATAGAATTTTGTTGTACTCTTTTTTTTTTTGTTTTTTGGTGTTTTTTTGGGGGAGGGTGGTGCTGGGGCCGGAACTCAGGGCCTTGCACTTGCTAGGTAAGCACTCTACCATTGAGCTAAATCCTCAGCCCTAATTTTGTTGTACTAAAAAGGTAATCATGAACTTAGTAAGATATTCTTGCTTGTGTCCATACAGGTAAGAGATTTAGGTAATAGAAGTAAGCTATTTTTTTTATTAGTGCATGTTTGTAGTACATAATGTTTACATTCTTTGTGGGGAATTGGTACATGTACATAACATATCCAGAAGTAAACTATTTAGGTGCAGTACACTCACAACTCAGTTTAAGTTATATAAAGCCTGCATAAATTTTATTTTAATACTTTGTTTTCTTTCCCAACTGAATATTTTTGTCTGTTATTACTTAGAAGTAGAAGGGAAAAAAAATGAAATAAAAGCATTACTGTACTTAAATACTGAAATCATTTTTAAAAGGGAATTTATAACTTGTTAAACATCTTTAGATTATGAGAAAACAAAACTACATAGAAAGAATATTAAGGCAAATTAATGGAATGATGTTATCTAAAAGTGTGCTAAATTCTATTTTCTTAACCCCCTGCCAAATTTCTGGTTTGTTAATATCTTTATATAGGTTAACTTTTTTCTCTTTCTAATGGAAAAATATCTAAATAATGATCTCGTTTTAGTATATGCTTTCCTTTTCAAAATAAAAATCAGAAATGTGGCCTTTTATTTTTGTATTTACAGAGAGCAAGCACTTTTGAATGCTAGAAGTGTTCCAATTCTGAGCAGGCAGAGAGACACAGACATTGAGAAAATCCATTATCCCCATGTTTATGATTCTCAGGCCGAAGCCAGGAAAACATCAGCATTCATTGCTGGTGCAAAGGTACGACATTGGTATATAAACACTTTTAGAAAAGTGGTGTGTACCATCTGTACTCTGAGGAAGTGCCATGTGATTTTTCTGGTTTACTTTGTATTGTACTACTTTACTAGAGTATGTTAAATTCTATTTGAAAGTGTAGAGAACTGAGATATTATAAAGTTCCTAAAACATAGTAGGTATTAAGAACATATTTGTTCCTTTCTCTGCCATTATTGTTGTAATTTGTATTTTTGAATTTAATGTACATATTGTACATTTTCCTAGGTATGCAAATAGATTTGTCTTCAAGGATATCATATAACTAACGTATACCTTAAGATTTAACAACATACTGTGCCCTGTATATTATATGAGATATCTGATAGATGAATGTTTTATGTGTGTGTATATATGTTTACTTTTTTTCATATTTATTTTCGTTTAAATTAGCTAAATGTATTTGCCAGTGCTGTGTCATAAATGTTTATAGCATCATCTGATTGTGTCTCTGTTTAAAGAACTTTTAGAAGGATAGTTGTTTTATGTAATATCATTATGGGATTCTTATTTTTGATGTTCATAGATGATTTTACCAGAAGGAATCCAAAGAGAGAATAATAAGCTTTATGAAGAAGTAAGGATTCCCTACAGTGAACCAATGCCTGTTGGCTTTGAGGAAAAGCCAGTTTATATCCAAGACTTAGATGAGGTGAGATGAGCCCTTTTCACCTTTTATGGTTTTGAGGATTGAATGTGTTATATGAGTAGATTTGTGTCAGAAAAACTGTTTTTAAAAGTAGTTGGCCAAAATAGTATAGAGACCTACTTGGTTACTGAAGCAGTGTACTAGGGGAGTTTAAATTAAGAGTGAACACGTAGATTCCTTAATACATTTAACATATTTATATATTTTGTATGTATGTCTTATATTTTCATGTTAATTTTTACTATTTTGGCTAATTTTTTGGCTTAATTATATAAGTTGACTCAAGTAAAATGTTTTTTAAAATTCATATATTCAATTGACCCATCAAATGGTCAATCACAATAAAAGAAAATACTTTTTGCGGAGGGATTATAAAGCATTTTTTTATTTTCCCATAACTTTTAAGTTTTGGATAAATTCAAACCCATATAAAAGTTACATGATTAATAATTGTCCATATGTACATCCTTTATTTAGATTCACCGTTTGGTAAAATATCACCACACTTGTTCTGTCTCAAAATATATCTTAAATTTAAACATATTATTTAAAGTTAATTTTTCTATAAGCAAATGCTTGGTTTTTAAAAATATGTAAGTAATATATATTCAGACAAATAAATAATATAGATAAAAAGACAGCCTAAATCAACATTAAAGATACCACAGAATAACCAAAATAACTATTCTTTCATAATTGTATATATGCATTTTTTTTTACAAAAATGTTATTACATCATATTTGTGTGTGTGTGTTTTCATCTTTCTGTCTTTTTTTGTTTGTTTCTTTGGGTGTTGGGGACTGAACTCAGGGCCTTGTACTTGCTAGGCAAGCGCTCTACCACTTGAGCTAAATCCCCAACCTTTCTTTTAATCACATTTTATTTCATCTCATACCTTCATTACACTTAAACCAACTCCTTATTAGAATTTTAAGTTGTTTCCTACAATAAATTTTTATAATAGAGTAAAATTGTATTTATATCTTGTATCAGTGGTTTTCATCCTGTGCATCAGAATGACCTGTAGAAAATTTTCAAGATACAAATGCCTTGATCCTTAATTAAATCATAACTTCTAGGGAGTACTCCAGATATAAATATTTTGAAGATTAATTTGAAACTCTATAGGTAATTCTGAAAGACAGCCAGGACTAACAGCCTATAGAATTAAACATAACTTCTAAAAAACTTACCAGTTACTACAAGCAGTATAATTAAGATTTATTTATATATTAAATTTTTAAATATTTCACATAAAAGCACAATTGTCTATGGTAATGAATGGACCAGTTTTTTTATTTATGTTTTACTTGTTTATGTTTTTTATTTTACCTATTTATGCATAAATATTTTGTTAATTTTAATTATAGAAATAGAAGAGATTTTCTAAATGGACAATTCTAGCTACAACCTTTGCCATAATCCAATATATTCAGATTTTGTGGATTATATCTGAACTCTTTTGGGGAGAGGGGTCATTCTACTTACTACACATGAATAACTTCAGTTTATTTAACTTCACCCATTGAAAGTCATCTGTTTTGTCTATTCTGTAGTTTCTGGCTGTTACAAATTATATTAGTCTACTTGATTGCCATCACAAAATACCACAGACTAGGTGGCTTAAACAATAGAAATTTATTTTCCTAAAGTTCTGGAGGCTATAAATTTCAGGTCAAGGTTGATAGTGGCTGACTCAGTTTCTGGTAAGGTCCCTGTTCTGCCTTGGAAACAGTAACATTCAGCATTTCTCTTTGTCCCTACATGGCTTCTTCTCTGTGACCCTGTAGAAAGAGCCCTCAGGGATCTCTTCCTGTTCTTACAAGGACACTAGTCTTACCAGATTAAGACCCCACATTATGACCTCATTTAACTTAATTACTTCCCCAAGGTTCTGTCTCTAATGGAGTTGTGTTACAAGTGGGGGCTACAGCATATGAACGGGAAGGGGGCATTGCTGTCCATTACACAAATAAACCTATTATAAACTTTGTTCAGGCTTTTGTGTAAACATATTTTTCTTTCTGTGTGCTACATGTCCAGGGATGTATTTGCTGTATTACATTATAGTTGTATGTTTAGTTTTTTAGAAATTAGCAACATGCCATGTTATATTCCCACCAGCAATATACCATGATCTAATTTTTCCAACCACTAGCCAGTTTGTTGTTGTCACTATTTTATTATTTCATTATATTTATGTTTTTAAATATAAAGTTTTATTTTTACCATTCTGATTGTGTATAGTGATTTCTCATTGTGGTCTTAATTTTCATTTTTATAATAATTAATTATCAAGAAATAAAACATTCAAATGTAGTGTGTCCATACAGTAAATAAGTAAGCTTCATAGAGTAATATTAGATGTGATCCAGCTTGATAGTAACAGATTTCAAGGGAAAGTTCAGATGTTAACAGGATGTCAGATAGTTTAGTAGATGCTTCTATTGACTTGGATTTTTTTTTTTTTAAACCAAGAACATGTATTGGTATATTTTACATACAATGGTCACATTCATCACATTTATTTTGTACCTATAGATGATGCATCTTGGTTTGGATTTTTTTTTTAATCCAGTAGGACATTTTATGTATCAGAGAAAGTGCTACAGAAAGTGTTGGATGTTGCCTTTATTTTTTCACTGAGATTGTAATTGTCTGGAATTCCTAACGGTCATAAAAACTATGGATGCTTTTATATATGCTGTCTAACTGAATGTTGCATTGCATGATTTTATCTATCTTAAATTACTTTTGTAATTTAATTTAAAAGTTAAGGAGAATTTTTAAATTCTGAAATAATGTGCAAAACTATTGTTAATACCAGTAAATGGGTTTTTCCCTTTCTTGGAAAGGGAAGAAGAATCCAAGAAATTTTGATGGATAGCTGGATTAGTCTGGAGTCACTCAACTGAAAAGAAATCAAAGTCAGAGCAGTCAAAGAAAGCTGCCTGTGTATCCAGTTTGGATATATAGGTTCTGATGATGTCATTAATTTCCTCTGTTTTTATCTCATTTATTTTCTTTCTTCCTTTCTTTCCTTCCTTTCTTCCTTCCTCTTTTCCTTTCTGTTAGTCTTTCCTCCTTTATATCACCCACCTCCCTTTGCATTTCTCTGGTATTTTTCATTTCCTGATTCCCAGAAGGACTTTTTCCATATACCAGGTAAAAGTGTATGCCAGCAATTTCAAATGTAGCTGTTTCCGCCTACTCTAATCCTAGAAGCAAGGAGGGTTTCTCATTAGTTCAGCTATTAAAAAAAAAAAAAGTCTCCTGGCCTGAGTTTTGATTTTTCCAATTTAGGTTACCAGTTCATTTCTAAATCATTTTCTTTCCCCTTGTGGGAGTATTGGAGTTCTTATGATCATGGTTCATATTCTCATCATCAACTCAAATGAGCCATCAGGAGTCTACGAGCAGTTTGCCAAAGGAAAAGATGTTACTATTATTATATATAAGATAAAGATGATAAATATTCCAAGAAGATGGAACTGTGCTTTTGAAATTATTTTTTTTGTTGTTAAATGTTTATATTTGTACATTTGAGATTTACAGTTTTAAAAATACTTAATATAGTATCATACAGCAAAAATGTACTACTGATCCAAATGTAAGATTTGGTTGGAAGTATAAAAGATGCATAAAATATTTGTTAGAATGGAAATGAATATTGAGGGCATAGGATTTTGCCAGATAGATATACCAGGTAAAGAATACTGCATGTGTAACCTCTATGTGAAGAATGAGAGCAAATGATTCTATAAGGAGAGCTAATAGTTGCCATGATGAGCTTTGAAAATGTATACTTCTAGTTGTAGAGATCAAATCAGAGTGAGAATGACCAAGTTCTCTGGTGAAGGTCTCATGAGAATATAGTCACGGTCTTGGCCAGGCTGTGCTGTCATTCAGAAGCTCTGGGGTTAGATTCCAAACTCACTAACATTGTTTTCTAATTTTCTGCAGTTCTAAGACTGAGACTCCTCTCACCTTGCTGTGATTCCTGGGTGGGTCTCAATTCCCAAAGGGTGCCTACATTTCTTGCCATGTGGCCTCTTCATCTTTAAGTGTAGCAAAGGAATATCAAATCTGCTTCAATCTCTAACTTCTACTGCTGGCCACTGAAAAACTTAATAATCTTCCTATACACAGGACAACTGTTCTGTATAGCATAACATAATCATGGAAATAAAACCCATTACCTTCCCAGTCCTGCGATTCATGCAAGATGAATATACTGTAGGTTGATGTCAGGAACAGGATAAGAAATCTTGGAAGCTACCTTAGAATTTTTCTTTTCACTCCCTCACTGTGCTTCTCATCAAGGTTTTATGCTTGGCATTGAGCATCTTTGATCTGTGGGTTTACTATTTTCATCACCAAATATGGAAACTTTTCAGTGATTATTTCTTCAAAAATTTTCTGCCCCCATTCCATTTAATCATATATGTTTTATGCCTCCTGAAGTTGACACATAGCTCACAAATGTTATATTAAATTATTTTTCATGTTTTTCTTTATTCCTGCTTCATTTTGGTAATTTCTATTAACTTGTCTTCATACTTACTAATCCGGTTTTTTCTGTAGTATCTAAAATAGGTGCTGTTAATCCTATCCAGTGTACTTTTCTCCTAGGCATTGATTGGAATTTTTTTTCTCTCTAGAAGTTTGGTTTGTATCTTTTTATTATCTTCTAGATTTCTCCATCCTATTGCCATCATTTCTACAGCTCATAGACCCGTAAACTTTTTTTCTGTATAGGGGCCTTTCTCCTGGTTTTTAGCATGCTTGACAATTTTTGACTGAACGATGGATATTATTTTAACCTGTTGAATGCTAGATTTTTAAAATGCCTTTAACTGTTAAGTTTTTTTCTTGGAACAGTTTTTTTTTAGATCAGTTCAATCTTATTAGGTCTTGCTTTTTAAGATTTCTTACATGGCTGGAGCAGCAGTTAGGCTAGAGTTACCCATTACTCCAGGGATGAGGGATGGGACAAAACTGACTAAGTAGGAACCAGCATGGTCAGTAAGTGATGGGAAAAGAATCATTTTACTTAGAACCTTACTTAAAGTACAGACCTCTCATTCCAATAGTATGTTGCTGTGAGAACAAGACCTTTTCCTTTTTTTGGTAATGACTTATCTAGGAATGCAGTTAGCTATTGGAAGCCCTCAGAGAGATGTAGGAAAATATACTTTTTAGCTTGCTATAATTCCCAACTTCCAGCGTTATCTGCTGCTTTGGGTTCAAAAGAAAAATAAAATCAATAGCTAAACAATGACAGTTCATTTAAAATTTAGAGATTTTGAATGGTTTAATGGAGTAATTATTCCTTGCTTCAGCAGCTCACTGTCCTACTTTATTCCCTTAGAGCTGAGTTTCCCAATTTAGGGGATGTAATTTTTTTTTAAGGGGATGTAATTTAATTGTAAAATCAGTTTAAGTATTTGAAGTCCTTTGTATGTTTTTGTTTTTGGCATAATCTTTATTTCTGTCATCTCTACGTTTCCATCTCTCATGTAGTTATTGGCAGTAACTAATTAACAAATCGCTTTTCTTTCTCTGTAAATAACTGTTAGTCTAGCTTCTTTGTATTGAAATTTCCTTTTCTATTGTCCCACAGGTTTTTCACCCCCAGCACTGATTATTCTTTCTTATATATTACTTTCGATGATACCAGCATAAACTACAATACAATCCAGAGTCCCTAAATGATACCTTTTAAATAAACATTCCAATACCTTTTGATAATGTACATTCTCACGAGTGAGTTTTTATATAATATAGCCAAATCAAAACAGATATGGGATTTATATTTTATGACATGTATCTAGGGAGATTGCTTAAGATCAGTTCCTGTAACTCTGAGAATATGACTTGTCTTAAAGGTTATTTGGTGTACATAAGAACCTTTATGAGAATTTTGTGGCTCATTTCAAGCCCTAATCTTTTTTTCCTGGAAAAACAAATTTAATTCTGAACCTGATACAGGAATTTTGAAGTGTCAGTCCAGTGGTGGTAAGCCTATGATAGTCGTGCCGTAGTGGGCTCTTTGTATCATTGAAAGCTGTAAAAGGTTTGCCATTACTGTGTTAGTCTGACATTGTTGATGCTACATATTAAACTCTGCAATGTTCAGTTTTCCCAGTATATACAAAATGGATCGCTCAAATTCAGTCTTCTATAGTACTGTTTTTTTTTTAACTTTAAACTGCATAAAACAACATTTATGTTGGACTCAGAAATTTGTTAACAGTACATTTATTCAGTTAATACTAATAGCAAGAGAAAAACCATCTTAGTTAATTGACATAGTTTTTGAGTAGTTATGCGATAATAGGAGAATGTATCTCCTTAATGTTCAGGCCCATGAATTGATTATAATTGATTATGATTGATTATAATTGTAGTAAAATCTTATTTTTCTGTACACTTGAATATATGTTCCAGAAGAGGACACTAAATAAATAAGCTGTTGTTTCAAAGCTATGAAAATTAATAATTTGGAACTGAACACTTTTAAGATCTAAGTTTCTGTAGGAAGTCAAGTGATTAGATTTCTGGGAAGATTATTTTTTTAAAAAATTAGGTTTGGACTTTGAGAAATTTAGAGAGTGAATGGATATTCCTTTTTCCTCTATAAAAGTTCCATTTTTCTCAGGTATCTGTGGATCTTGTATTCATTAATGCACTATGAATGTAAAATAGTACCTCTTCCACAGATGTGTGTAAGTCATTTGCACTGTTTTTGAATATTATACCTTTGATACATAACTTTAAAAATTGTTTTTTTCTCTCACGTGCATTGAATAGCTCTAAAATATTACAAAATAAGGTTTTTCAATCTTTCAAACGTCTGTTACTTCCTCACTTCTTTGATACCATGTCACTTATTCGAGATTTTTCTTGTTTTTGTTTTTGCACCGGTTTTTGTTATTAATTTATAGTAAATAATTATTTGGATTTGCCCTTTATATATTGCCAACTAAAGTCTCCCCTCTCTTCCTGTCCCCCCTCCCCCCATCCTAGTACTGGGGACTGAACCCAGGGCCTTGGCCAAGCCGCATTCCCAGCCCTGCCCTGCTTCCTGTCCTTTTGAGGCAGGGTCTCCTTAAGTTGCTAAATGGACCATTCAGGTCTCAAACTTGCAATTGTCGTGCCTCAACCTGCCCAAGTGTTAGGCTTACAGGCATGTACCACCATGCCCAGCTTTATATCACTTTTCATTTCCTAAATTTTCTTTATGGGAAAATGGTAGTTGTAAAATCTCTTAATTTTTGCTGATCTAAATTGCCTTTATTTTACCATTATTTTTGAAAGATAGTTAATATAATTTTAGGATGACAGTTATTTTGTCAGCACATTTAATTGATTATGCTACCATTATGTGCTTCTCATTGTTACTTCTGAGAAAGCTACAGTCTAATTGTATTGTTTTAAGGTTACCTTCTCTGCAGCTATTCTTAAGATTTTCCTTGGCCCTCGGAGTTTTGTAGCTTTACCACAAAATCGTTTTTCTAGATAAAATTTTCTTCTAATTTCTTATTTTCTCATTGTATTGGAGTCTTAACATCAGTAGGTAAAAGAAGTAAGGAAAAAAGAAAAAAGGACTTTACAGTTCTGTTGCACCTGTATTTGGGCAGACAAATAAAAGAAAAAAATTCAAAGAGGTACAGTATTCTTCTATTTCCTTCTGTGAGCTTGCAACCTTGTTAGAGATGTAGGAAGGCGTCTGTGTTGAGTATTTACCAACAATACACTATGGAATGCATTAAGTAAAAAAGTAGTTCAAATTCAGCCTATTAGAAAGCAGGAGGATCATCACAGGCTATCCTACTTAGTGAAGACTTCTTGGAGAACATAAGACTTAAATTGTTTCTCAGCTCCTTGGTCTGGATTATAGCGCATTGTCTGAAGCACTGACAGCAATTTTTTAGGAGAATTCTGTGGGATGTACAGAGAACAGTCCCTGATTTCATGCTGAAAATATTGTACAGACCTGGTATAAAATACTACATTATGTGATGTATATGTCCCTTTTTATATAGAATCTTCAGAATTAACTTTTTGTTATAGAAACTTAGTTACTGTCAGGAAAGCCATTATTTTAAGTTTCAGAGTATTATCTAAAAGATTATTATGGAAACTCAGGAAAAACATAAAATTCTTGAGTTACCTTCAAAATTAATTGGGGACTTTAATAGCTTTTGACAACACAGTGGTACCTCGACTCACGAACATAATGCTTTCCACAATTTTGGTTGCCGGATTCGTTCCGCAGTTCTGGTTTCAATTGAATTGCAAGCATATATATGCTGTATTCTTGCAGTCAGAACATGGAATGAATTCTGCAGCCAGGATTGTGGAGGGAATTACGTTCGTGAACCGAGGTGCCAGGGTATATTATCTTTTGTATTGGAGTTTAATAAATGATATATGTGTAAAAATTTGATCGATTGAATATACATAAGTTTTACTTCCAGCAATTAAATTATATGATTAAAAAACAATGTTACTTGTTATGAAAATGTCCTGTAGTTCACAAATATGAAATGCTTAATTCTTATTTGAGAAGAAATACTATCTGTGTTTTCTTTTCTAAATAAGAATTAATTTTGTCTTTGTGCCCTAAACCTTTACAGGATTGCAGTACTGAAAAGTCTACTGGGAACACTTGCAAAGAGCTAACTAGGAAAAGGGCACCAGCTGCTTTGAAAAAATACCAGCTAAACTACCAGGCTGGTCATAACTAAAATCTGCTTCTAGCTAGTAGTAAAGTCATCAAAATAACTTTTTACAACCTACACTGTATTGATTTTTTTACCAGGAAATTAGAATAGAAAAGATTAAAAGTTTAAAGACATGAGCTCTCCTAGAATGTTAATTTTAGAACTTAAATGAATTTATAACTGTGAAAATCAGATGGATTTAACTTGTGGGAATTTTAAATTGCTTTAGAAATGGATTCTAAATATAGCCTCCAATACATTGGTGTTGTGGTTACACAGGCCTATTACAATAAACAAATATTTGCTATGATTGTGTTGCTCTTTATAGGTTTCCTTCTCATTATTAGAGTCTATAAATTATTAGTCTCTAATAGCCATTTCTTGAGCTCGTGATTAGATATAGTTGGTATGACAAGGTTTAGAACTATAATCCTGCCTTTAAGGAACTTGCTACCCAATTAGGGAGAACTGATACTGAATTCCCAGCCTCACTATTTATATGTTTTGTGATATGGATCAAGTTACATGTCTCTTGAGTTTTCTTTTCCTCCCTGCACATTTTGATGTTTCATGAGTTAACATTACAGAAAATGTACAGTATTGTCTGTAGTATATTTTGGGTGATGAGTAAATTCTCAGCCTGAGAAATGCTTCTATAAACTGTTCTTTTAGTCATTTTCTTACCTTGACAGGTAAGTTTTGCTGTTTAATTACATTTTGAATCTTTCTGTAAGGAATCATTGATAAGTGAGATTATTTTTGTATGAATAAATTCCTGAAAGGTGATTATTGAAGTTAGAAACAACTTTAGATTTTTTTGTTTTTTGTTTTTTTGTTTTTTGTTTATTCCTGGTGCCAGGAATCGAACTCAGGGCCTTGTGCTTGCTAGGCAAGCACTCTTAACCACTGAGCTAAATCCCCGGCCCTAGAAACAACTTTAATGAAGCTATAGGACTAGTTTCTTTAGATAGTAGTATTTCATTAAGTTATATTGCATCATTGAATTTAATCCCCCCATAAACTCTGAAAACAAATGGGTGAGGACAAGTTTCTATTTGATCCAGTTGTGCAAAACCTCAGGTCGCCTTGTTTTACATTCTCAACAAGCTCATATTTGTGATAAATTTCAGAGTTGTATGAAGATAATAGTTCTCTAATTTTGAATAATTTGAAATATATCAGAGAATCAGTATATAATGGAATCTCAGTGAGTTCTTTTTCATAGTACATGTGTATAGTACATAATATTTATATTCCTTATGAGGAATTGGTACATGTGTATAGTACATTTTAGTTGCTTTGTTTCATCCCCTTTCCCTTCCCTTCCTACCCTCTTCATTGATTTCTTGATCCTCTTCTTTTTTCTGGTATGTGTTTTCAGTACATAATATTTACATTCCTGTGTGTAGTTGGTACATGTACGTGACACATCTTAATTTTTTTTTCATTCCTCCCTCATTCCCTTCCCTATGTAACTTGAATGATTTCTTCCCTGAAATATTTTGCCTATCTTTTCAAATCTTTTCCCAATACCTAAGAAGTTCAAGCAAAATGTTTTCCCCCCATACTAAACTTTTCTTATCTAATTTGAAACAGATTTTGAACAGGTTTTCTTTTAGAAGTTTTGTTGTTGTTTTTTAGTATACTTCACTTTATTCTTTTTAGAGTAGATTCAGTTAAATTATTACAAAATAGACAAATCAGAAAACCTAATTGTTGTATTGAGGAAATGTAGGGAAAGTTAGGGTATCACTTCTCAGTCTTGTTTGTTGTTGATAGGGGCTGTGAGATACACAGATTAGTATTTTCCACTCCCTGGAAAATGAATGAAAATCTTGAGAGTGGAGTTCTGGAAATCTGTCATTTTGAAATGCACTCCCAGCTGCTATCCTGAGTGTGAGGAAGCTGTTCTCAAAAGCCCTGGCCTGCTCAGTACACATTCTCAGCCAAACTACTCTCCAGCAGTCTGTGATTGTGTATTTCCTGTACATTTTTGAGTTCAGTGTATTTGGAACCTTTATTTTGAGCTTCCAATTTCATATGGGGAAAAACTCAACCTTAAATTTAAAGATAAGATGTTCAGTTGCAAATATAAATGCCACCCCCCCTTTCTTTCTCACCCTGTTAATGGAGGGGCCAATAGGGTTCTCTGTTAATGTTTATTTTGATAATCATTGTTTTTTCCCTGTATAAATGTATATTTATTTAGATATTTTCCTCTGTACTTTTTTTTTTTAATGTTTTTAAATCTTGCCTAAAAGTCTATACTGTTTTCCTGTTTGTTTGTTTTTGCAATTCTGGGGATTCACTGCCTTTGCATTGGGCTGTATCCCAGTCATTTTCTTATTTTTTGTTTTTGCTAAATTGTCCAGGCTGGACTTGAACTAGGGATTCTCTTGCCTTACCTTCCCAGTGCTGGAGTTACAGGCCTGCATCACTACCTACTTTAGATTATCTTTTAAAATTAGGTACTCTTTATTTAAAGATAATTACTATGTCTCATTTTGTAGAATTGAAAAAACTATGTAGAATTGTCTTTCAAATGAAGTTCAAATCAAGAGCAAAAGATTTGATGAAAATATTTGCCATTTTACTCATAATACCACATTGTCATATTCAAATAATGCCTTTAATTAACTTCCGTAAAATAGATATGAAAAATTATTTTCTTAAATTGGACAATTAAAAGATTAGAAAAATTTAAAGGTACCAGTTTAAATAACTGTTTTAAAATTTCTGTTCTCCAGGAATCAGTACCAAGTATGTGTTGGTATTGGTGTTAAGCTTTGAGGTACACACACACACACACACACACACACACTTGTATATTAAACTAACCATTCTAAATAAATCATTAATACTTTCCTTTGTGTTATGCTTTTTATGTATTATTTATATTAAGTGAATTATCGACAGAAAATCATAATACTTTATTCATATGTTGTGAGATTAAAATGCTACTGTAAATAGTTTCTTCAATTCTATTGAGGATTCTTTAATAATGAAATGTTCTTATTTAAAGAGGTGTATATTTAAAATGACATCCTTTAATTAGATTTGGGATGTTTAAAGTCCTATGTATTATAAAATTTTGAATTATTGAATTAGCTATAATTCAATATCTGTAAACATTTTGACCACGTTTAAAGTCCTATGTATTATAAAATTTTGAATTAATGAGTTAGCCATAATTCAACATCTGTAAGTTTGACCACTTAAGTGCCAAAATCCTTTGCCCTTTTCAAAGATTTCAAGCATGCTAGTTGAAGTGAATTAAAGGTTAAAATCAGGGCTGAAACCAATTAGTACCGCAAATATCAGCCAACTTAAAATGACATTTCTTTTGTGGGATTCAGCAGAATTTGACAGAGGCTTTTTTGCTTCCATTTTATTGCCATGACTAGAATCACAGCTATTTATCAGAAGTTGGATACCTCAATTTAGGCCAGACTATTCGTAATACCGATTAAATAATTTTAAGTTACAACAATTAAATGACATGCTGAAGAGACATATATAACACACATTGAGTCAGTATGAATTTATCCCTTATGAAAATAATAAATTACTTCTTAAAACACACTAGATTCTTAACCCCAAATTTATGTGTTTTAAGCCTCTGAAGTTTGTAGACTTTATTATATAGTGGTACCTCGGTTTATGAACTTATTTCCATGATTCTGGTTACAGAATTTGTTCCACTTTCTGATTGCAAGCATACTTGCTACTCTGTTACAACCAGAATCGTGAAACCGGAGTTGTGGAAAGAATTAAAATCGTGAACCAAGGTACCCCTGTAATACTTATTTTGTGAAACTAGCTCTCACTTATTAGAGTGGTTCTGTTTAAAGACAAGCAGACCAAACTAGCCAGGTCAAACCCATAACTAAGGATAAACTGTTGCTTACTGCTGTCTGGTGCACTGTGCATATTACTATGGGCACAGCACTTTAGTGAAGGTGATTCAGTGACAATCTGACTTGTTGAATTATTAAGAGTGTGCTGGCGAAAACCCTGAGCGGTTTGTCACCAGTATTGTCATGATTGGGCAAGTAAAAGTTTGTCTTTTAAAAACCCTATTGTGAACTTTTTCTTCAGTTTTCCTCAGCATTCAGCTTTTAGTTCAAACCACACCTTTCCTGGGAATAAAGAGGTTATCTTACCCTCCCAAGAAGTTAATCTCCTCTCTGACTACATTAAGCTCTTGTTAGATGTTTTTCTTATTTATATTGTTCTTTCTTTGAGTCCTTCCAAAGACTACAGTAGTTTCTTATTTATCATTTTATCATTGGAGACTACAAAATATTTTTGTAATTCCCTTCTATTTATTTAGCTGACCTTTTTTTGAGTGTGCTTCTCAGATGGGTGATTGTCACTGTGAGGGAATTTTTAGGAATTGGCATTTACAGGCAAATTGATTGTTTTTAAGTAGTATTTTAAATGGTGTAAATTCATTCAGTTAAGTAATATAAAAGGATTATACATTGCAATTTCTAATCATTTTAGCTAGACTTTCTTACCGTTCTCTTTGTATATAATAAAATTTGGCACAGTTTAATTTTAGACAATAACTAACTCACTTTTCTCAAAGTCTTACAATCTTACTTCAGTGATTTAGGAGTATATTAAAGAAGCCTCTTGAGGTGTGTTGTTACTAAGATTTAATTTCCTCCACGTAGATTATCTGGTTCAAAATGAATTACTGTCTTGAGACATTAAGACACATGACTCTTTGGTACAGACAGTGTAACAGTGGCCATGCATAGTCTTTCATGTCTCTTAGTTAACAGAATTCAGTAATTTTTCAGTGAAGTTGTAAGGGGGAAAACAAACTGGAAATTTGGGGGTTTTTTTTGTTTTTTTAAAGATACGGAATCCATCATAAAATGAAAAAGAGGATGAATGAGCTATTTTTTAATATAAAAGCTTTAGGTATTTACATCTAAAAGAAATAATTATTTTGAATATGTTAAAACATACAGAATAGGCCTTTTCCTTCCAATTGTTTACTCATAAGATGAATATTTTTATCTAAACAGAAAAGTATTATTAGTATTTATGTATATTAAGTACACAGAATAATAGGTTTCATTGTGGCATTTTCATATATGCATATAACATATTTTGATGGCATCCATGCCCACATTTTCTTCCCTTCCCTGCCCCTTTCTTTATCCTCTGTGTTCAGCACAGCATTTTTTTTTTAACCAAGAACATGTATTGGTACATTGTACATATAATGATCACGTTCATCACATTTATTTTGTACCTGTA
The DNA here is from genome assembly GCA_004026905.1 of Hystrix cristata. NCBI lineage: Eukaryota > Metazoa > Chordata > Mammalia > Rodentia > Hystricidae > Hystrix > Hystrix cristata. The sequence goes on from PVJO010016900.1 coordinate 40,081, forward strand.
CATGATGCATCTTGGTTGTCCCCCCTCTTCCCCACTCCTCCCCTCTGTTCCCTCCATCGCTATTTACAGCAGGTTTATTCATATTGCTCCATGATTTCCCTTTCCCCTTTCTTTCCTTTTTTCCCTTCCTGCTTTCCCCCTTCTCTCTTTCTAGTACTCCTCTCCTTTGTATATTATCTTCCTTTTATATAATATCTATTACACCTCTTTGTCCTTATTTACAGTTATGGTTTCTCATATCTGAGAAACAATTCGATGTGTACTCATGAATGCCTGATTTATTTCCCTTAATAGTATGTTCTCAAGGAACATCCATTTACGTACAAATGACTCTAGTTTATCCTTTTTATAGCGGTGTAGTACTCCATCGTATAGGGAAACCACATTTTCTTTACCCAATCAATGGTTGTTGGGCATTTAGGCTGTTTCCAAGACTTAGCTATTACATATTGTGTTGCCATAAACATGGTTGTACATATATCCCTGTGGTATGCCGATTTTAATTATTCTGGGAAGATCCCCAGTAGGGGAATAGCTGGATCAAATGGAACCTCTAGTTCTAGTTTTTTGAGGAA